>JAOXYD010103525.1:0-52765 GCA_028565735.1 Pinacopodium congolense | reverse complement strand
AGTCTCATCTCTCATGATACTAAAACTACTAACACTTCTCTCGAGCCCAAAATTCATTTTTCTACTAGTTATGGAACTCTACTCAATGATAGTACTCTTTATTATCAATTAGTTGACAGTCTTATATACCTTATTGTCACTCATCCTGATATAGCTCATGCTATTCACATAGTTAATCAATTCATGTTAGCACTTCATACCACTTACTTCTTCGTATCCTTCGGTACATTAAAGGTACTCTCTTTCATAGTCTTTATTTTTATCATTCATCTTGATTAAAGTTATGAGCATATTCTGATGCTGATTAGGTTATAGATCCAATTAATTGACACTCTATTACTGACTATTATTTCTTCCTTAGCACATCACTTATTTCATGGCACAATAAGAAATAAAGAATTATCTCTCAATCTAGCACAGAAGTAAAATATTAAGCTCTTATGGATACAACCTCTAAACTTCCCTGGCTATGTTTGTTGCTTCAATATATAGTTGTTTCCTATTCTTCTGTAACTCATCTCCTTTGTGAAAATAATAGTGCTATACAAATTGTTCATAATGATGTCTTCCATAAGCATACCAAACATATTAAGATTGCTTGTTATCTTATTAAACATCATATTCTACAATGCACTATTCAACTTTTTCCTACTTTATCACAATCTCAATTGCAGATCTTTACACAAAATCTCATCCACCTCAGCGATTTCAAGAACTTGTTTTCAAACTCAAGCTATCTAGTTCCTTACCACCTTCAGTTTAGAGGGGGGTATTAATGTTACAAACATTATAAAATTAATATGATTGTAAAAGTAGAATTTGATTGTAATGGTAGCATAGAATTAGCCTTATGTATCGCTATTTTCATGTATAAATTCTCCTCTCATGTAATGGTTTAGATACACATAAATACAAACAAATTTTCCTCTTAAGTTTTATTCTCATTTACAAAGCTAACTAACCAAAGTAACAACCTGCATAAATTCATCTTCTGTAGGACCATCACAACTAAGTACATAAATTAGAGATCCATGCAGAAAATTGGAAACACCGTCTTTATGCAAATAAATTCTCTTAAATCCTCTTTTGTTCTTTCCATTTTAACCTTCTCTTTTAGTCCATTTTCAAGCCAGCTGCCAACCACCTCCAATTTTTGGGCTCCCAACTAGATCTTTAGCATTAACACCATGTCTCATGCTTGAAAGGCTTAACTGAATAGGTGTGGGCAGATCCTTTTTCATACTTTGATTGATGTGAGATCAAAGGACTTTATAGATTGTCATTTAGAATTACCACAGATATCTTATGGATATTCTTCACCTTCTTTAGCTTGGCTTTGTTCATCCTACTCTTTTTTTTTCTTTATTAGTTCCCTCCCATGCTAAATATGCTACCAAAGTGTGGAAAAAGCATGCTTCTCATGCTTCTAGTTTGAAGAAGCTTGTCATAAACATTGCCAAAGTTTTATTGGTTTCAAACTAGCTTTGCCTGTAAGGCCATCTACTAGAGCATCTAAAAAACGCACACCACTGAGACCCAACTTCTCAATAGATTAGTTAGGTGAAAACTTAATATGTAGAATGGGTTTTTGTAAACTTTTCCAAACCTCATCGACTGATCAATGATGCTATCCACAGTGTCAAATGGAATTGAAAATCCAATGTCAGATGATGCACCAAAAGAATAGTAGATAGTTATATTTACCCCTATAAGGTTTCCTAACTATCAATAAGGGGTTCTCTACTACTACCCGGATAAATGGTAGCATCTTTCTGTACAACATTGTGAATTAAGCAACCGGTAATAGTAAAATTTATTTCTCTATAAAGTTCACTAATTATTCCAATTGTAAGGGTATGATCTAGTCTTAATAGGTTTTCAAATACATAAAAAAAATTTTACCAAAAAACAAGTCAACGAAGACATTAATAGGTATAGGTCTCAGCTTATTTTGAGGTGCGTTAACTCATAAAACAACCATATCTTTGTCCTAGTTAAACCCATTAAGCATAAAATTCCATGTATACAATTTCCTCACACGCAACTTATCAAACACCATGAAAGCACTTCTATAATCATTACATTGAAGGTACATATGAATCAAACTGTTTGTTGAAGATGTATTGGATTCTCTTAGTCAACCCATAAAGAAGTCCTTAATCCCTTGCTCTTTTAACATAACTCTAAAACCATATGAAATGCTTTTATACTTTACAGGGTCAATTTGCATGTTACGCTTGATGAGATCAAGAGGAGTTAGCGTCATGTGAGTAAGATCGTAACTAAAAATACCCCCTTTTAAGAGAGTGGTGGCCTTGTCCTCGTTAGCAAAGACTTCAGTAGACTAAACCACAATGTTAGTGGTAGCCTCAGCCCAAATCTCCTTGAATTTTTTAATTCTAAAGACAGTGACCGACTGTTCATTGAAGAGAAGAGTCTTCTCATCATTTTTGGATGTGTCATTAGTACTAGCCTCGTCCAAGCGTAAAAAGCGTTTATATGATTCTTGTTACTAATTTGAAGGCTTAGAATGGGATCATTCTCTATAATGGAGGTATGTGATTTTGATCCAATGATGGAGGTGACTTTGTTCAACCCTACCTTTAGAACATCGTCTATTTCCCAACCTTTAAGAGTAAGTGATTGTAAAAATTCATAGAATATAACCTTTAATTCCCCTAATTCTTTGTCTTTCATATTGATTATGTTTTGATTCTCTAAAAAAAGATTCTCATACCATGTCTAACCTTTTAGCAAGAGCTTCATTCTTTCTTCAATCCTTTGCCACTCAACATCTTCAATGTCTTCCACCATGTTTATGGCCGCCTAGGTTCGACTACTTTGATACCAAATGTTATGCAAAAAATGGAAGTACGACTATAGAAAGGATTAGGGATAAAGGGAGAAGAAGAATGTAGAAGAAGAAAAGGATTCTAAAGAGAAGAGAGAGAGAGAAGAAACAATTTTCAATATATTATTGACTACCTTTCAATGCATAGTCCAGTACACTTAAATGACGTTGTAACAAAACACATTCTTTATTTCTAATCATTACCATTTAACAGTTATAAACTTACATACATATTTTTACTCATAACATTCCTTCCCTGTTTTCATTAAATAGGGAAGGCTCTCTAGTGTTCTCCTAATTGATCATGTTGCTCTCTATTTTTGGTGTAATCGAATGAAGTAAAAAGTAAACAGAGAGATGCTAGCCCTTGTCATTTTTTCCTATTTGACTATATCCTTAGAGCTTTCTTCTTAACACCTTTGGTTTTAGCTTCTTATGCATCTTAGATCTTTTCCTTTCCTTTTTAGATTCAGATCTTGGCTTATCTGGGTCATCCTCCTTCCTTTTCTTGGCCAAATCTTAGTTTCGATGGTCATCCTCCTTCCGCTTCATTCCTGAATCTTGGTTTCACAAGTCGTCTACTTTTAACACTTGTAAAGATTTGTATTTTACCTCTTTTCCTGTTGAAACTACTAAAATTTCCTTCTTGTGTGTGGTTGCTTAAGATCTATGGCATTTCTATGTTATAGCAGACTCATATATGTTGATTTGAGAATTTTTTAGTCTATTTATCTATTACATATGTTTTTGTCATTTGGTGTTTATACCAACATAAGTTTCAAATTTTGTGTATTTAGTAAAGTTTTGGACTGCTTCTTTCTAATGTTAATAAACAAGACATGTCTAAATGTATTCATGTTGTCATCTTCGTCGATTTGTCGTGTATTGAATGATGAAATTCACAAGTTAAACATGTGGATTTTATTACTTGGAAATTGATCATTTAATGCAAAAAGTTAAAGAAAATTAAAAGAAAAATCCTGATTGATTGAGATATGCTTGTGATGATTTGAATTTGAATTCAAAATTTAAAGGTGATTAATTCTAAGTATGAATGAACTTATGGTAATAGGCATGTAAATAATTGTTACCTATACATTCGATGATTTTTAAATACTATGCATTACATTATCAATTGGGTTGAGTGTAAAACTTAAAAGAAATTAATAGTTGCAATAATTTACTCTTACATATATTTTGTAGCAATGGAAGATTTAAGTAATATGAATAATTCTAAAGATTATGTTGACAAAAGTGAGAAGGATGGGTTCTAGAGTGATCAAATAAAAATGTATTTAATCTCTCTAATGACTGAGGAAGAAAAAAAGGATAACCAAATGACTACCACATTTTTCAAATCTAGTTAGAAGAACATCTAGTCTAGTCTACAAATGAAATTTGACAAAGAGTATTTTGGCACTCAGTTAAAAAATAAATATAATCAATTAAGGTCTAGAATGAAGAATTTCAAGAATTAAATCAAACAAACTAAAATTGGTTACAACTCTATAACTAGTAAAGTAAGTGCAGAGGATAAATGTTGAGAGATTTTGTTTAAGGTATAATATTTATTTTCTTATTCATATATTATATGATAATTTTTTCTCATGAATATTTGTCATTATTTTAGGGGTATAAAATGGCCCATAGATTCAAGAAAGAAGGGTATAAGAAACTTCAAGACTTGTGTGTCATTTTTTAAAATACTATTGTAATAGGTGATCATGCATATCCATCAACCAAAGCTCCATCCATTAGTGAAGAAGAGGATTTCAGATTTGGTGATAAGAAATGCAATTCATCTAATAGAAAAGCAGATGAAGTTTCAGGTTCCACTTTGAGAAAAAGAAAATCTTTAATGAAGTAGAAGGCTAAAAAGAAAAAGTCTACAATGTTTAAAGATGTGTTGATGGTAATAATTGAAAACTCAAGGAAGAAGCTAGAAATATATGAGAGAAGGATGGGTGATTTATCATCTTTTGTAGATAATATTAGTGGAAAATCATCATAGTAATGGGAGTTTAGTGAAGTCATGAAATGTTTGTAGGTTTTACATGGTTTAGGTATTGCAAGTTTGTTATATGGAAAAGCAGTGAAGGATTTTCAATAGTCTCTAATAATAAGGGATCTCTTTATGAACATCCCATATGATAGGGAGTTAGATTAGGTGAATTCTCTTTAGTCTTGTGTTTATGTTATTGTAAATTAGTTAATCTTTAAATTATGAACATTTATATTGTTAATTGTTTAAGAGTTTGAAAATTTTGTGTTTACTATATATAAATGATTGTATGCATATTTGACAATGAAAGGCACATATTATATTGCATTTATTATACATGAGTAATTTTATGCATATTTGACAATGATAAGGACATATTATATTGCATTTATTATACATGAGTAATTTTATGCATATTTGAAAATGATAAGGACATATTATATTGCATTTTAGTATGTGATTCCATATGGTTTCATCTTTATTTTTAAGGTAAAAATGTTCAATTGGTGTTCATTTTATGATGAATGACAGATTAGATGTGTTGACATAAATCTGAACTAAAAGACCAAGTTTAAAGAAGAATTAGAGTAGAATTAGATCAAGGAGTTACTGACAGAGAGTTGAATGGCTATTTCTACAGAAGCTGAATGGCACTGTTTAAGTCTATTCAATCATTGTTTAGATCCAATTTCCATAATTCTAAACGGTGGCTGAAATAGGGTTGTTTTAGTCAATTAAATTGCTGTTTGGCATATATAAAACTAAAAAAAAAGGGTGGAGGGAAAATTCGACTTGTACATATCCAAACATTATCGAACCTAGTTTAGACCTATTCAATGATAAAAGGAGGGGAATTTCATCATCAACAACACCTAAAATAGGTAGCTTACATCATTCACTTTTTTTTTCATCTTGTTCTTATGGTTTTTTGCTCCTTTTTGCTTTGTAGTTAAAGAAAACCCTTTCTGTTTGTTCTAGTTCATTTAGGAGTGGTTTTTATTCAGTTTTGAAATTTTGTAACTACTGTTCTCATTCATTTGTTTTTGGGCTTGAGTTTTTATCTTGGTTTAGGTTGAATATTGGTGTATAATTTTGGGTTTTCATTCAATATATTATTTCATCTTCATTTCCAACACCTTAATCCTATTTTTTCATGTTTATGGTGAACTTATATATTTTTTAGTTAAATATAATATATGTGGCTAAATTTCTTTGGCTCTGAAGGTATTAAAGGAATGAAGGGATTTCAATTATGAGAATATGATTAGGTTTTGATTAATATTATGTTTCTAGAATTAAACTGAATTGAAACATTGAAGAATTAAGGATTATTTATAGGTTTGATAACCATATTGATCAATTCTAATTTGAATGCTAGATTTGAGCTTTTGATACGTAATTGTTATTGGCGAATTTTGTAAGTAGTGATAGGTAAGTTGGTTTTGTGAGTAAAAGTTAATCAATTAATCTAAGGTTTTAATTCTTTAAGCTACGTAATCTGAACTTGTATGATTATGTCTTCGATGAGTCATTCCCTAGTGCTTAATGTTGTTACACCATTAAATCTAAAGAGCTTATTCTAGGTTATCACGTAAACAAGGTTATTTTCAGAGCTTGTTGAATTTACCTAGTTTAAGAGAAACTTAAGACGTAGGAGCTTGTTTCTATTTATAAGCTAACATTTTAGCTAGACCATAATTTATTTAGTTTAAATGATTAGTTGTCTTTCCCAAAATCCTGATAATATCTTCTGTTTTTAGTATTGTTACTTGCTTCTTCATATTTTACTCTATTATTTGTCTGTTTTCGTTTCTTTAGTTATATTTCTATTTTTTTAATTTCAATGCATTAGGAGTTTTTGATTCTCCTTTCACAACATTCATGATAAGAAATGCATCCTAGCTCTTTGTGGATGAATCCTAGGTTTCCCTACTACACAATTAGATGGTTTAGATAGATTTATTATTAGGTATTTTACGATGAGTTATTAGACAAAAACTCTTTAGTAATTATTAAATGCTTTGATATTATAGATACATGGATTCCTAACTACATTTGATTCTACTTTAGATGGTGATTTGATTAAAGCATCCACTATGTCGAGTTATACAGAAGTGAATAAATATCATTTAAGTAAGCAATTATGTTAAATTTCTACAATTTCGAATCATGACTGGATACTTGAATTTTTAAATTGGAATCCTACAAGAAGTTATGAAAACTTAAAAATGTCTAAAAAAATTTTCTTAAATTTTTGTAATGAGTTGAGAAGTGTTATAGGATTCAAACCAATAATAAATGTGGTTGTGGAAGAACAAGTTACAATGTCCTTGATGACTACAGATCATAGTTACACACTAAGACTTAATGTAGAGCATTTATAGCATTCTACAAAGACAATGTCATGGTATTGCTATCACATCTTATATGCAATTAACAGGTTAGTAAGGATTTATCACTCCACCTTCCTTTAATACTACAACTCTTAAGATATAACATAATTCAAATTATTTTCTATATTTTAAGGTATACTTCTAGATGTTGTTTATATTATCACTTGTTCTTGAATCTAAGTAATCATTATAACAAAATTATTTCATTCTCTAAAACCGTATTCAAGTAATAAATGGTACATATATTTATGCACGTGTTTCAGTAGATAAGCAAGTGCCAATATAGGTGTAAAAGAATTGATCAAGCACATAATATTATGTGTTGTTGTGCATTGGATATGCGTTTCACTTTTTAAATGATTATATTGGAGGGTATTCCAATTACTCTTAGGTTCTTTTAACAACAATCACAAATCCTGCGAACCAATTTCTAATGCCTCCCTAAGGCATTACATTATTTTAAATTAAGATAAATGTTAAGATTTATTTAATTTCTTTTTTTAATAGTAAATTACTTATATGTTTCGATAATTTCTATTTAGTTGACTCAAGATATGCTAATATGCCTTGGATTTCTTTCACCATATTGCAATGAGAGATACCATTGTAATATTTTAGAAGAATAAGAAGACCATTATGTCCGTAAGAATTTTTCAACTACAAGTATTCATCATTGTGAAATGTTATTGAAAGATGTTTTGGCATATTAAAAGAAAGTTTCTCTGTACTTTCAAACATGCCTAGTTACAACATAAAGACTTAAAAATATATTGTTATTACTTGTTATGTTATTTATTATTTTATTATGATGCATAGACATATCGATGAATTATTTAATAGTTATGCAGAAAATGAAGACCAGTGTCCAAGTTCCCAAGTTGAGTATAATTCCACTTTAGCACAACTTTGAAGTATGTCTTGAGTGCGAGATGAAATTGTTTCACAAACGTTCAATGATTATGTTAATGGAAGTTCTCATTGATTAATGTTTCTTTTTTGTAACTAACAATTTTACGTAAAATTAATGTATTGTACCTTCATGATGTCTTTTATTCTATAATTATAAAAAAGTTGATGTAATCTTTATCATAATTGACATTTTATTTAAGAAAAATTAAATTTTGGTTTACCACATACGCATTTGACATAAATTGATACAAATAATAAATTAAATGTTAATATTAATAGATGTTACAATAAAAATAATACACACAATAACACATCCAAAAAGAAACAACAACAAAAAACAAAAATAGGAAACAAAAATCAAAAACAGAAAATAGAAACCAAAAAATAGCAACTAAAAATAAAAATTAATAATAGAAAACAATAACTATAAAATAGAAGCTGAACCAAATGGACCCTAAGAAATGTATGTGTTACTTGAACTTGTGGATCATGTCACAAGGTAACTGATGTTGTGACTCTTCATGCACTTTTAAAGATGCCTATTTAATCATATCAGTTATTTTATGCTTTAATAGTAGAGGTCTCTTATCTTGTTTGCTGTCATGTTAAGAAAAAATATTAGTTACTTCATATTCATGATTTATTTTAATAATTTGGCATATCATAATGAATCTTTTATAAGACTAGTATTTTGCATGTTAACCTTAAATTGAAAATAACAATCACAAATTAGGAATTTTTTACTTTTTCATATAAAATTCATGTCAAATTAAGCTACATTGCTCCCAATTTGTTGCTTAGTTGTTTAATTGTGTTTTTGAATGCTGAACATTGTACATGGAAATTGGAACTTGAAAAAAATATGAGGTTATTCCGCATAAATTCTGAAATTTAGACTAAAACAGTGACCTCAAGAAGCCTGCTGCTATCCTCTCCATGATGTCTTATTACCCTTGATGCAAAGGACCAAAATGGCACTTTCATAGCCAGTTGTAGTGCTCCTTTTAAATTTCATTTAGGTACTAGTCGATGTATTTCCAACTGGATCTTCAATCTCAGTGGTTGCAACTTGAACAAGTTCCTTCCTACTTATAGCTACCTTATATATGGATGTTTAGAAACTAGAAAAAAGAGAATGGAAAGAGAGAAATATGTTTTTCAAATAGAATTGTAGATTCTGGCAAAGTTTGGGGCTCCTAACTAGCATTCTTCATGTTTTCTAATTTTCTTTGAAGATTTAAGTTTTTCTTAAGTATCTAAAGGCTCAATCATGTGTCTTAAACTTGTAGGCATAGTTATAGCTCTATTTAGTGCATTCTAAACCTATCTTTTGTATGGAAATTCACTCTTGAGCTTATGTATTTAAGAACATGAGTTATATGCATGATATCCTTTCTTTCTTGATTCAATTGAGTGGCTAGATTTTTTTATGGTTGAGGAATGGTGATTTGATGATTTTGATACATGCGTAGATGTGATTAAGGGTTGTTTGTTACTTATTTTAATGCTTAAAGATTGTCTTGAATGGATTGTTTAAGATTAAGATGATAAATGGAGAAAGAAGAGGACCAATCTCTTGATCCATTGAAAAATAAATAAGTTACTTGATTTTAGTCAATTCAAGGCCAACGATTGGTTAATCTTGAGGGCAGTAATATATGAATATGAATTTTTAGATTAAGCTTCTTGCACTTTAAGCCTTGTTTTGGTTTATTTAAAAGTGGACCAAACCTTAAACTTCACAAGTAAGATAAAAGGCATTGATTTGATCATAACCTTCTATAGATTTATGGAAGTTGCCCTAAGACAAGTCCCCCTTAATCCTTTATTAATACATTTAGATCATTGAAAACTATTTCCTTAAGCATTTAATCTGTTAAGCAACCTATAAATTCAAGTTTAGTCTTCTTGGCAAAGTTGGAAGCCCTTTAGTCTAGTTTAGAGAATTTAGTTACTTTAATCATTCAATTTGGAACCTTTACATAATTGTGAGCCATTGTCCTTAATATTTGTTATAAGTGATCTCCATGGGACGATAACTCGAGTTTAAAATACTCACTCTATTACTTGTGATTGGTATATTTGTTGGCTAGTTAGTTTTAACCTTATTTAAGAAAAAAAAGAGCTTCAATTATTAAATTTGGTAATTAATTTGGTTAATTTGATCATAATAGAAACCAACACAACAAGTTTTTAGCATCATTTATGAGAATTGACATAATTTGAATGATATGAAATTTTGGTGTCAATTACTTTAAAGTTATTTATATTGT
The DNA here is from genome assembly GCA_028565735.1 of Pinacopodium congolense. Classification (NCBI taxonomy): domain Eukaryota; kingdom Viridiplantae; phylum Streptophyta; class Magnoliopsida; order Malpighiales; family Erythroxylaceae; genus Pinacopodium; species Pinacopodium congolense. The sequence continues at coordinate 42,337 of JAOXYD010103525.1, read as the reverse complement.
TTATATTGCATGTTTGTTTTAATTTTTAAGTGTGCTTTGTTTTTAATTGTATGTTTGCTTTTATGTAGTAGTTTTTTCTACTAAATTTGCTTTTAATCTTGTATGCAATCTCAAGGCCACAAGCCTTTAAAGCTTGCATTTGATCCAGAACTTGAATAAACCATCCGTAGGTAAGAGAAAGAATCAAAGGCCATTGCACCTTCTAGTCAAGATTCTTTTGATTCAAATCCTTTAAAGATGGAGCATCAAGAAGAATTAGTTGCTAGGCCTTAAGAGCAAAATAGAGGACCTACAATGATGGAATTGACCTTAGGATACATAACTAGATATATGGTTAGCATTACTAGACCTAGGATAGAATATGATGATTTTGAGGTCCCCATAGCATTCTTTCAATGATTAGATCATCTTAGTTTGGCAGTTCTTCTTTAGAAGATCCTAATGATCATTTACAAAGTTTTATCGATGTTTGTGATCTCTTCAAAAGTCAAGGGATATCTGATGATGTGATTAAGCTTAAGTTGTTCCCTTTTTCTCTAAAGGATAGAGTTAAAGCTTGGTTGAATACTTTTTAGCCTAGTTCCATTACCATATGGAATGACTTAATGAACCTATTATCAGCCAAATTCTTTTCACCAACGAAGATAGCAAAACTTAAGAACAAAATTTATTCCTTTTCCTAATATGAAAATTATTGTTTGTGTGAAGCTTGGGAAAGGTATAAGGAAATGATTGCAAATCGTAGGTTTAGTACTTGTGATCAAGTTGATAGCTTTTATACTAGACTCATTCCCTCTACTAGGAGTATGACTGATGTGTCAGTAGGAGGCAATATAATGAGAAAAACTCCTAATGAAGCTTTTAGGTTAATAAAAGAAATGGAAACTAATAGCTTCCAATATAATTCTAAGTGTAATCCGACAAAGCCATTAGGAGCTCATGTTACAAATGACACAACTGCATTAATATCTCAATTAGAAGTTCTCAATAAACAAATGGAGAACTTAGAGAAGAAAGTTAATAGTAGTTCTTTTGGAAATTGTGGAGCCTATGACACTTTTGGTAATTCATCCCATACATCAATGGATTGTTAATATGGAAATTCCTTTGCCCAAGACCTTGAATAAGCTTAATATGTACAATTTAATAGGTAAAGGAGAGATCCATTTTCCAGTACTTACAATCCTGGATGGAGAAATCATCCTAATTTTTTATGGTGTGATAATGCAACCTATCAAAATCCTTTAGCCACTTTTGAAAGGAACCCTTCTCCTGGTTTTAAACTAAATCAACTTGTGTAATAGAACTCTCGTATGGATGCGACTTTGTTTAGATATATTTAAAAATCTAATCAAGAAATGCAAGGAAAAATAAGGGATTTAGCCAATCAAGTGACTCGGTTAGCTAGTATTGAGTGAGAGAAATAAGAAGTGATTATGCAAAGGCTATTACCCTTATAAGTGGGAAAGAAGTAGGAAGTGAAAATGAAAGAAGCAAGGATAGTGAAAAAGAAGATATTGAAGAAGAAAAAGAAAAGGACAATGAAAAAGGTAAAGAAGTAATAAATGAGGAACAAGAGCAATTGCGTAGGCTATTTGTAGATCCAATTGTAGAACCATAAAGGCTTAGAGTCCCTTATCCTTAAAGGTTAAAGAATGCTAATCTTGATAAGTAATTTGTGTAATTTTTGTATATGTTCAAGAAATCACACATAAATATCCCTTTTGTAGAAGTCGTTGCCCAAATGCCCAATTATGCAAAGTTTCTGAAGGATATCTTCTCAAAGAAGAGAAAATTTGATGAATTTGAGACTGTTAAAATAAATGAAGAATGTTCTACAATTTTATTAAGAAAGTTGCCCCCTAAGCTCAGGACACTAGTAGGTTTACCATTCCTTGTGTAATTAGTGATTTGTAAATAGATAGGGCACTGATATATTTAGGAAAAAGTATAAATTTGATGCCTTTATCTATTTTTAAGAAGTTATGATTAAAAGCACTAAAGCCTATAATAGTCTTATTGCAGTTAGCAGACAGATCTATCACATATCCATGTAGAATTATCGAAGATCTCTTGGTTAAGGTGGAGTAGTTTATATATCCTGTGGATTTTCTAGTTTTAGACATAGAAGAAGATTGCAAGGTACTTATTATTCTTGGACGACTATTTATGGCTATGGTAAGGGCAATTATTGATATTCATGGTGGATAGTTGATATCAAGACTCTAGGATGAAGAGATAGAATTCAATGTGTTTCAAGCAATGCAGCAGCACATAGTAGATCATAACTGTTGTAATTTTTTAGGAATTAAGCATTTTGAGAGTGATCTTTGGTTGAATTATGCGATGATCCTTTACAAAAGGTGTTGACTCATTTGCAATCTTTATATTTAAATGAAGAGGAGGTTAGAGAAGCTTTGAGTGTATTAGATGTAAGAAAGGTATCTTCTAGCTGGTATTCTTTGTAGAAGAATAAAGTAAGCCAAAAGTTCAACAACAGAGAATGTTAAACCCGAATATGAAAGAAGTATTAAAGAATAAAGTGGTTAAGCTATTAGATGCTGGTATCAAGTATCCCATTTATGATTCATCTTAGGTTAGCTCAGTGTAAGTGGTACTTAAAAAAGGTGATGTCACTGTGGTTCCTAATGAGAATAATAAACAAATAGCCATAAGAAAGGTAACCAGTTGGTGCATATGCATAGCTTATACAAAACTCAATGATGTCATCATAAATAATCATTTTCCTTTACCTTTCATTGATAAAGTTATTGAAAGGTTAGATGGGCACATTTTTCTTTGTGCATTAGATAGATAAAATAGGTATATGAAAATTCTCGTAGCCCTTGAGGACTAAGAGAAAACAAATTTCATGTGCCCTTATGGCATAATTGTTTATAGGTGCATCTGTTTTAGGCTATGCGATGCCTAAACAACTCTTCAGAGGTGTATGATGGCTATATCTTTTGATATGATCGAATCTTGTATCGAGCTATTCATGGAAAAATTTTCTATTTTTGGAACATCCTTTTGAATTCTATTTTCAAAATTTAGATAAAGTGTTTAAGCATTATGAAGAAATTAATTTGGTGTTGAACTGGGAAAGGTGCCATTTTATGGTTCAAGAGTGTATTGTTCTAGTCCATAAGATATCGAGTAAAGGAATAAAGGTAGATACAACAAAGATAGATGTGACTGCTCATCTCCCACCTCCAACTTTAGTTAAAGCAGTTAGGAGTATCTTAGTTCATGCTAGCTTCTATCGAAGATTCATAAAGGACTTTTCAAAAATAAGTAAGCCCCTTACTAAACTCTTGACCAAGGATGCAGTGCTTAAGTTTGAAGATAAGTGTTTGTAATTTTTAATTATTGAAGACTTAACTCCCTAGTGCACCCATCCTAGTTTCACCTAATTGGTATTTACTCTTTGAATTGATTTGTGATGCATGTAATTTTGCCATTGGTGCAGCATTTGGGAAAAGGAAGAGCAAGATTTTTTTATCCAATCTATTATGCGAGTAGAACTCTCAATAGAGCTTACAACTGAAAAAGAAATTTTGGTTGTCATCTTTGCCTTTGACAAATTTGGATTTTATGTAGTTTATCAAAGGTGACAATATGCACTGATCATGTGGCATTGAAATATTTGATGAAGAAACCCAATGCCAAGCCGAGATTAATCATATAGGTCCTATTATTTTAAGAGTTTGATATTGAGATCAATGAAAATAGGGGTGCTGAGAATTTTATATCCGATCATCTTTTAAGGTTGAATGAAGAAGTTATGGAAAAGGTAGAAAATCATAAGATTTAAGAAATGCTTCCAGAGGAATATTTCTTAGCAGTGAGGGATAATAAGCCATAGTACACTGATTTTGTTAATTATTTTGCCGGTAAGATCATTCCCCATAATTTATCATATCAAAAAAGAAAGAAGTTCCTATTAAATGTTAGAAGATTTTTATGGTATGAACCATTTCTATATAAGATTTATGAAGATGGATTAATAAGAACATGTGTTCCTTATTCATAAGTGTCTTCTATCTTAGAGCATTGTCATTTCAAAGAAGTAAGAGGACACTTCACCCAACTAGAATGACTCATAAAGTTTTAGAATCAAGATGCTTTTGAGTTTGACAAGTCTTGTGATAGATGTTAGAGAACAGGAAACATTTCTAAGGGACACGAGGTGCCTTTGAATAACATTGTATTCTGCAAAGTTTTTGATGTGTGGGGCATTGATTTTATTGATCCATTAATTAAATCATATTTCGACAAGTATATTTTAGTCATAATTAATTATGTGAGCAAATAGGTAGACACAGTAGCCTTGCCTACTAATGAAGCAAAGAAGAGTGGTGAAGTTTTAAAATAAGAATATTTTCACAATGTTTGGCACACCTCGAGTGATTATAAATGATGGAGGATATCATTTTTGTAATAAGTAATTTGATACCCTCCTATCAAAGTATAGTGCAATCCTTAAAGTTTCCACTCCTTATCATCCTAAAAAAAGCAGTCAGGTGGAAATTTCAAATAGAGAAATCAACAGAATTCTAGAAAAGCCGTTAATGCATCGTGGAAAGAATGGTCTTTGAAATTGGGTGATACATTATGGACTTATAAAAATTTTCATGAGACACCTATAGGTATGTCTCCTTTTTACCTCATTTATGGAAAATCATGTCATTTGCCAGTTAAATGAGAGCATAAAGCATTTTGGGTTATTTAATTTTTAAAGTTAGATTCAAGAAAAAGTGGTGAGAAAAGACTTTAACAATTAAATGATTTGGATGAAATTTTGCTAGATACTTATGCAAATGCTAAAATTGATAAGGAAAAAGTTAAGAAATGGCATGATAAGAACATTATTTAGTGAGATATCAAAGTTGGTGATAAGGTGTTATTAAATAACGCTAGATTGATACTCTTCCATGATAAATTAAAGTTAAGATGGTTTAGTCCTTATGAGGTCATTTAAGGCCATTCTTATGGAGCTTTTGAAGTTACCAATGGCCAATCCACCTTTAAAGTAAATGGTCATTGAGTTAAGCTTTATTCCCCAAGATTAGTTAAGGAATCTGCTTATATTGTTCCCCTTTTCAATCCACCCTAATATAGGCCATGTTTTTCTTAGCTTTTATTAGTTTGTTTTGTCTTTGTTTTGTGTGGTAGGTTACCACTAGTTCCAATTGCCTTTTTCCTACCTTGACGTAATGATCCTTGTTGTTTTATTCATGATATGTATTTTGGTAGCTTGTCTTTCATTATTATACCTGTTGCTTTCACTTGTTGGTTGATCTTTTTTAGGCATGATTTCAATGGTGATTCCCTTTTCAATGGCACCAGCTTTAGATTGGTGTTTCCCTTTTCAACAACTCTAGCTTTAGTTTTTCTTATCATTCCGAGTGCTTTCTTTCCTTTTCCCTCATATTTGTTCTTACTTGTTATTTCCTTAACATTGGAGACCAATGTTCAATTTAAGTATGGGAGAGAGATAGAACATTTCACATTGATGAAACTTGAAGTGATTTAAAGTTATTTGTGGTGTAGTATGCTTAATTGGCTATATACCATGTTTTAAGTGCATAATGTTTGAAAATGAATGGAAATCAGTCCTTGATTGTGTTTGATGAATTAGATAAGTTTTCCTCTACTTATAGGCTATTTTGAACTTGATCATTAAGGGATTTGTTTGAGGACAAGCAAAAGCTAAGTGTGGGGAAATTTATAACTTAGGATTCTTCTAAAAATGGTCACAAATCCCATGGACCAATTTTTAATGCCTCCCTAAGGTATTACATTATTTTAAATTAAGATAATTGTTATGATTTATTTATTTACTTTTTAATATTAAATTGCTTATATGTTTAGGTCAGTTTTATTTAGTTGAATCAAGATATGTTAATATGCCTGGGATTTCTTTCACCATGTTAGGGTGAGAGATACCATTTGTAAGATTTTAGAAGAATAGGAAGACCATTATGTCCATAAGAATTGTTCAACTACAAGTATTCATCATTGAGAAATGTTATTGAATGACGTTTTGGCATATTAAAAGTAGGTTTCTCTGTTCTTTCAAACATGTCTAGTTACAACATAAAGACGTAAAAATATATTGATATTACGTGATATGTTATTTATATTTTTTAGGATACATAGACATATCGATGAATATTTAATAGTTGTGCAGAAAATGAAGATCAATGTCCAAGTGCCCAAGTTGAGTATAATACTACTTTGACATAACTTTAAAGTATGTCTTGATTGTGAGATGAAATTGTTTAACAAATGTGAAATGATTATGTTAATGTAAGTTCTCACTGATTAATGTTTCTTTTGGGTAACTAAAAAATTTATGCAAAATTAATGTATTGTAACTTCATGATGTGTTTTATTCTGTAATTGTAAAAAAGTTAATGTAATCTTTATCATTATTAATTTTTTATTTATGAAAAATTAAATTTTGGTTTACCACATACGCATTTGACATAAAATGATATAAAAAATAAATTAAATGTTAATATTAAGAGATATTACAATAAAAATAATAGACACAATAACACATCCAAAAAGAAACAGCAATGAAAAACAAAAATAGGAAACAAAAATCAAAAATAGAAAATAGAAATAAAAAATGGAAACTAAAAAGAAAAACCAAAAATAGAAAACAATAACAATAAAATAGAAGTTAAACCAAAAGGACCTTATGAAATGTAAGTGTTGCTTGAACTTGTGGAGCATGTCACAAGGTAATTGATGTTGTGACTCTTCATGCACCTTTAGAGATGCCTATTTAATCATAACATCCATTTTAATTATAAGTGTAGAGGTCTCTTATCTTGCTCGATGCCATGTTAAGTAAAAATATTAATTACTTAATATTCATGATTTATTTTATTAATTTGGCATATCATAATGAATCTTTTATAAGACTAGTATTTTGCACGTTAACCTTAACTTGAAAATAATAATGATAAATTAGGAATTTATTGCTTTTTCATATCAAATTAATTTCAAATTAAGCTACATTACTCCTAATTTGTTGCTAAGTTGTTTAATTATGTTTTTGAATGATTAACATTACAGATGGAAGTTAGGACTTGAAGAAAATATGACATTATACAGCACAAATTCTGAAATTTGGACTAAAACGGCAACCTTAAGTAGCCTGCCATTATGCTCTCCATGTTGTCGTATTACTTTTGATGTAGAGAACCAAAATGACACTTTCATAGCCCTTCGTAATGCTCCTTTTAAGTGTTGTTTAGGTACCAGTCGACGGATTTGCAACTGAATCTTCAATCTCATTCGCTGCAACTTGCACAAGTTGCTTCCCACTTGTAATTGCCTAATATACAAAGGTTTATAAGCTAGAAAAAAGGGAATGGACAAAGAGAAACACATTTTTCGAATCTAATTGCAGATTCTCTCAAAGTTTGGGGCTCCCAACTAGTTTTTTTCATATTTTATGATTTTATTTACAGATTTAAATTTTTTTAAGGTTGTAAAGGTTCAATCACATGTTTTTGACATGTAGGCATGGTTATAGCTCTATTTGGTGCATTTTAAACCTATCTTTTATACTAAAATTCACTCTTGAGCTTATATATTCAAGAACATGAGTTATATGCATGATATGCTTTTTTTCTTGATTTAGTTGAGTGATTGAATGTGTTTGTGGATGAGGAATGGTGATTTGATGATCTAAATACATGCATAGACCTGATTAAAGGCTTTTTTTGTTTACTTGTTTGAGTTCTTAAAGCTAGTCTTAAATGGATTGTTTAAGATTAAGATGATAAATGGAGAAAGAATAGGAAAATCTCTTAATCCATTGGAAAATCAATAATGAACTTGATTTTAGTCAATTTAAGACTAATGATTGGTTATTCTTAAGAGCACTAATATGAGAATATGAATTTTTAAATTAAGCTTCTTGGACTTTAAGCTTTCTTTTGGTTAATGTAAGAGTGGACCAAACCTTAAACTTCTAAAGTAAGAGAAAAGGCATTGATTTGATAATAACCTTGTCCTAATTTAGGGAATTTGCCCTAGACAAGTCCCTTAATCCTTTATTAATCCATTTAGGTCATTTAAAACTATTTCCTTGACCATTTAATCCATTAAGCAACCTTATAATTCAACTTTAGTCTTCTTTGCAAAGTTGGAAGCCCTTTAGTCTAGTTCAGAGAATTTAGTTAATTTAATCATTCACTTTGGTGTCTTTAGATAATTGTAAGCCATTTTACTTAAAATTGGTTATAAATGATCTCTGTAGGATTATAATTCGAGTGTATAATACTCACTCTATTACTTATTATCTGTATACTTGCTAGTTGATTGGTTTTAACTTTGTTTAAGAAAAAAAAGAGCTTCAATTGTTAAATTTGGTAATTAATTTGGTTAATTTGATCTAAATAAAATCCAAGGCAACAAAATTGTAATGATTCTTTCGATATTTAAGCTATTATTATGCAAATTATTATGATTCTTGGGTGTTTTTTCTCTTAATTTTTATTAAACTTCTAAACTTGTCAAGGAGTTCCTTCTTTGAGGAATTCAAACACTTTATGAGTTTAGTTCTTCAGTTTTATGATTAATGGTTAATTCCTTATTAATATGATTTTAGCTTTTCTAGTGAGATTTCAATCTCGTTCATGGGTTTTTAAAGTTTAATTATTAGGTGTTTCAATAGAAATAAAACCTATAAAAAATATAGAAAAGATTGAAGTCTTATCTAAAACCTATATTAGATTTATAAGGAACTGATAGGATTGATTTATCTTATATATATTTTTATGTATTTAATGCGATTTCAATCTTTTTTTGTGTGTTTAAATTCTCATTTTATGTTCATATTGTGTTTCCATGTTGATTTAATTATTTGACACAAATATATGTGAAAAGATAGAAGATTAAAAGTGATTTAAAGGAAATTAAACCAAAACACATTATAAAAGGAGCATATAAATATAAAAGAGAGGAGCTTGGCATGAGTTAGCTTTCGAATGACAAAAAAACACGTAACTTGAGGCAATAAAAACAAATGCTTTCAAAGCTTAAACGTTATTTAGGAAAAAAATGAAAGTCGGGAGCATAAAGAAACAATTTAGGAAGCAAGGCATTCCTTTCATGAGTGGATAGCAAGTTTCATCTTCTTGTAAGACAACAAAAGCTTTAAGCTTTCCAGGAGAAAGCAAAAGGGGAGTGACAAATTAATTAACAGGATGAGTGGGACTAAAAAAATTTTTACATTGAAACCTAGAGAAACAAGCGGACAAAAGCTTTTAAAAGCTTCGATGAAACGACAACGTTTTTAAATGGAACTTACTTCTATATGTATAGATGATAGGAGAGCTTTCCCATGGGTTGGACGGTAGTTTTCGAAGAGAGGAAAACAAAGCTTGAGTTGAATTGGAGATGCACGTAACCCTAGATAAGAATGAAGATAAAAAGCTTTTAAATGCTATGTACTTAGACAATAATGTTTTCAAAATTAGAAGGGGAGGTGATTTCCATATATAGGTAAAATTTTTAAGAGGGGAGAGGGGAGTTCTTGGGACAACAACACCATCTTATTTTCATTTCTTTAATTTTCTTTGTTTTTATTTGTTGTTTTATTTTTTTTCCTTTCCTTTTCATGCTCTTTAGCTAGTTTCTCATTTTCAGCGTTTATATTTCCATGCTTTAAGTTGTGTTAGCTTTAATTTATTATTTTTTAATTCTTCCCTTTTTATTTTTCATTGTATTTATATTAATTTTTGTTTAAATTTTATGTTAAACCTTTGATATTTAGTTAATATATGGTCTTTCATGATTTTTTAGCTTTAAATTTGCTAATTTCTTGTGTTTTGTTTTTTAGTCCTTATTTTGGTTATTTTGTTATGTTATTAGTTTATTTATTTTCTGTTTTAATTAATTTTGTGATGTTAGCTCTGGTTATGCTTAGGTTGGAAGATATTAATGGGATTTTGGTTTAATAATTATGAGAATTGATTACGAATTAATTAGGCATTTTGATTAAGGTTAGGAATGAATTGGAATTCTAACTAAATGACATGAATTAGGGTTTAATTCTTAGATTGGCCATCCTAAGTATGATTTCTAGTTTAATTGCTAGGTGAAGGCTTATGATACATAATCGTTCGTAGCTAATACTAGAAGTAGGAAAAGGCTAATTGAATTTGTTAGTGAGTTTAATCAACTTAGCCTAGGATTCGAATTCTCTAAGTTACATAGCTTGATGTGACTATGGTTTAGGCTAGCTGTTCAAGTAGTATGTAAAGCTACTACGCCATTAAATCTATAGAGCCTGTTCTAGGTTACTACGTGGTTAGGGGTAAGTTTTCTATTATATAAGATTTATCTCAAATTGCTGGAACATAGAATTCAAGAGCTTGTTTGGATCTATAGGCTAGCATTTTATACCAATTACAATTTATTTATTTTGGGGATCAATTGTAAGTCTAAATCCCTAATATATCTTCCTCCCAACTTTCTTTCATTATCCTTTATTTGTTTCTTTTATGTGTTTTTATTTATTTATTTTTTCTGTTCATTAATTGACTTTGTGTTTAGTTTTAATGTTGCTTAATTTTAAAGGTTTTTCTTTTTGTTATTTCTCTTTTGATCAACATTAGGAATAGCTTCTAAACTCAACTTGCTCTCCGTGGGGTCAACCTTGACTTACCCTATCTACATAATTAGGTTAGATTAGGTTAGGTATTTTATAATTTGGTGAGCCGTTGAAAGCTCTTACCAGGAACTAACCCCTTTATTATAAGATTCAAGACCAAGTTTATAAAGTATTTGAATGCCATAAAGAAGGAATTTTTAAGGTAAAATTCCTAAACATGTTTCTTCAAGCTTGAAATGGAGATAAAAACACCTAAAATGGATATTTAAGGTTGGAATTAAGATAAAATGCCTAAATATGGTCTTAGGACTTAAATGAGGATAAAACACCTTGATTCGAGTCTTAGGACTTAAATATAAAATACTTATATCTAAATCATAAAGCTTAAAATTAAGATAAAAGATCTATAATTAGGTGTTATGACTCTAAATGGAGACTTAGAGCTTGTTAATAGGATTGGAAATCAAGATAAAATGCCTAAAGTAGGGCTTTAGAGGATAAAATTAAGATAAAATTTATAATATGTGTTATTGCTTGAAGTGATCACAAAGAAGTTAAATCTAAATTTTAGGAATGAAATTAAGATAAAAGCTCTAGAGCTTGGTTTTAGGACTTAGAATAAAATTAGGGTTAAGGAATAATGAAGTACTAGGGCTTATGACTTAATACCTGAAGCTTCAAAATATTTTTCAATTAGATGAAAGTGGGGAAAGCAACGAAGTTTTTTGAAAAAGAATTTGGTATTTAATGTTCAACTTAAGTTTTGAAGTTTTGAGGTTAGACGCAAAGGCATAAAAGAAATAATTATTGCATGACATAGTATTCCATATTATAAAATTTCTTATCAAAATTAATACTCTTATGAAATTTAATTATAGGAATTTTTTTTTATAGAATCTCATTTGTTATAGATAACTAAGAAAAATCTTTATAAAATTTACTATATTGTCTTTTCAAAGTGCTTTGAAATTCTTCATTCCAAGTTTCTACTTAGAATTAAGTACTTTGAACTCTTCAAAACTTTAAATCAATATTTCAGTTAGTACGTATGACTACATTATATAAAGTCATTAGTAAGTTTAAAGAAATATTGGTATTCATCCTTTTAAGAATTTTTATTACATTCTGCTTAGCATATAATTCAATACTATAATTATCCTTTCAGTAAAGGTTGATTTAGTCATCTTTTAAACTAACAGGTTTCATAAGATTCATATGATTAATAATAAAAAAGATACATATATCTTTTTATGTAATTTTATGATTCTTATTATAGAGATTTAATCATCATTGCATAAAAGGATAGTTTAGGTTATATAACTTTGTATTTGTACTACTTAATTTAAACATATTCTATCTTGGTACAAAATGTACAAACAATTTGTATAACTTGGATAAAATATTATTGCTCAACATTCTATTTCTAATCATTCCATAAATATTACGGTAATTTTGAATTTAGGTTCAATATAATATACACAAAATCATTAATTAGAAATATATATGATCTTTATCATATCTTATATTGGCATGTTAACTGATATGATTGAATCATCTTACGTTTCTTACATATTTCCATGTGATTTCAATCCTATTTTCAAGATCAAATGCTTAATTTGTATTATATTATTCATAATGAATATTTTATCCTTTTTGGATGAATTATGGAGCAAAAAGCTGAACATTTTCTTAACTTTGGAACAAATAAAAAAAATAAAGAAAGCAAGCTGGAAAGATGGAAATGGTAGCTAATAAAGACGTTTAAGAAAGCTTGGCAGGAGAACAACTTTTCCTTGAAATGAAGACTCACATGCTTGCTCTTTTAAAACAAAACTGAAAAGCTTTTAAAAAGCTTTAGAGTGGATGGCACAAAATGTTTTAAGAGGAGTAAAATGACAACATATTAAAGCGAGAGGAGAAAATGTTTTTTATGGAGGCAAGGAACTCTTCTTGCTGGACTTATGGCAGCATAATGAAGAAGCTTGGAGAATCCTTAGTAAAACGACATCAGGTGGCTTAGAAGACTTCCACTCTAAGAGCATGAAAAGGCATAAACAAAAGCATGGAGAGAGGTGTTGAAAAGCAAAAGAAATAAAGAGGCCTTAAAGAGTGGAAAAATAAAAAAATAAAAGCTTAGGAGAGGAGCTTCCTATAAGAGGAAAAGTGTCCCACTAATACAAGCACCAAAGACAAAATCTAATGTTTCCAAGAGAGCAAAACATTTGAAGAAAAGGAATGAAAGGCTTTGTTAATGGGAGGCATTTAATGGGTGACATATGTCCCACCACCTTTTTAACAAGACAAAGCTTAGAGCATTACAAGGAGGGATGTTTATAAGCTTGATAAGAAAAGACAAAAAATTGATAAAGCTTAATAAAGCTTCATACCAGCACGACAACATTTATTTAAAGCCCTATAAATATATATATATATATATATAAGACTACATCAACAACATTTAAAGAGTAGCTCCCTTTTTTTTAATCTTTTCCAGCCATCTTCTTCCTTTAGATTAGGATTTTTCTTAGTTTCTTCTTTTTATTTCCTAGTTTGTTCTTAGTACTTTTTCTTGTTATTTCAATTATTACTCCTTTATTTCATGTTCTAAACCTTGAATACTTAGTGTTTCTGGTATTTTTCTTCTGTTATTGCATTTATGTTATTTTATTTTATATTTAGTTGTGTTTTTTTAATATTGAATGGAATCTTGTTTTTCCTATTACTATAGTTGTTCTTTCTTTAATTTTTTTCCTTGCATTTATTTATTTATTTATAATTTCTAAATTTATGTTTTGATTAGGGTGGGTTTTGTGTTGATTTTGTAATGCTAGCTTAGGTTATACTTGGGTTGGAAGATATTGATGGAATTTTGGATGAATAATTGTGAGAATTGATTATGAATTGATTGGGCTTTGTGATTTAGGATAGGATTGAATTGGAATTCTAATTAAGTGACATGAATTGGGGATTAATTCTTAAGATTGATCATCTTAGCTGTAATTTCTAATTCAATTGTTAGGAATGAAGTTGTGATACATAACAGTCCTAAGGATTTCCTCAGGTAATAATAGGCTAATTGAATTTATCAGTGAACTTAATTAACTTAGCCTAGGATTCCAATGCTCTAGGTTACATAGTCTAAGCTTGTATGACTATGGCTTAGGCTAGCTATTTCTTAGTACTTAAAGTTATTGGGTTGTTAAATCTAAAGAGCATGTTCTAGGTTACCGAGTGGTTAAGGGTAAGTTTTCTATCGTATAAGACTTATTTAAAATTGGTGGAATATAGGGTTTAAGATCTTGTTCAAACCCATAGGCTAGAATCTTAATCCAATTGCAATTTATTTATTTAGAGGATTAATTATAAGTTTAAAATCCCTAATATATGATCTTCCTAGCTTTCTTTTATTGTCCTCTATTTGCTTTATTTATATGTTTTTGTTTATTTTTGTGTGTTTGTAAATTGTATTTGTGTTTAGTTTTAATGTCTCACATCTAAGCGTAGTTTTATTTTCTTTTTCTTTAAGGGTAACCATAGAAATAGCTTCTAAACACAACCAGTTCTAAGTGGAATTGGCCTTAACTTGCCCAAACTACATAGTAAGGTTAGGTTAGGTATTTTATTGTTTGGTGAGTCGATGACAGCTCTTATCAAATTTTTTACACTGTTGCCAGGGACTTGGTCTCTATGTTTTAGCTATTTATTTTATTGTCTTTGTTTTTGTCATCTTGACTTTAGCTTGATTTCGTTTCACTGCTTTTTTCGATTTTGATATCTTTTAACTGCAATGGATCATTAGCGGCATGCTTTCGAGTTTGGTTCTTATTATTATTACACTGATAATGAACTTGATTCTTTTTCTACTTCCAGGTTAGAGCATCAAGTGGCGAATTGCATACCCTTAGTCACATAGGTACCAATGGATGAACAACAAGCTAAAGTATATGAAGTTTGTTAATTTTTATGTTACCGTTTTATACATATCCTATTTTGCATGATACGCAGTACAAGTTTGATTATCTACCAAGTTACTATTAAGAGTAGCCACACTTCCAGCTAGAGCCTTTACCTCCACCATCGTAACCACAAGCTGATAGGATGTCAATGAAGAAGATCGTAATGAGTTTGACGACAAGCACCCTTTAATTTTAGCAAGAAATGAGGAGCAACTTGAAGAACTTGGAAGATCATGTAAGCTAGTTGGTGTTGATTGTAAAAGAAACTACTAGTTTTATACTCAAAACTGTAAGTGTAAGGGTCGTACTTGTAGTAAAGTAAAGAACGGATATCGATTCCATAGAGATTGTATCTAGACACCCTATCAATTTATATTACACTTTATTCAAGAAATTGATTTAAACAAATAAAATAAATAAGTAAAATGCAAACAAATTGAAAGAAAAAGCAAGCAATATAACCAATCACCAACACTACAAACGAAGATTCGAATAAAATCAAGATTCAAGAATATGATTTGTTGTTATCCCTATTTGTTCCCCTTTGGTTAATTGATCTAATTTATATCTGGCCCAAGATTTTCTAATATTTTAGCTACCCTCTCCCAAAGTGCAACTAAATGTCACTAGATAAATAATCTAGGATTAACTTTGGGATCTCTCGATATGCAAAGCCTTTCCTAAATATTCAACTAGATATGGAGCTATCCTATAGGCAGTACATCAATTATCGAAATCTTTCCCTAATAAATTAATAACTTGTTTTCTATAAGTCTATTAAATGCCAACTCTTGTTGTACATCTAATACTAATTACTTAACTCACTCTCTTAAGTTTTTGTAGGGTTTAAGCTCAATAAAAAACACAAATATTTTTAAAATTAAATTATCAACCAAAGGTTCCAAAATAATTCAAAAAATAAATCCTAAAAATATTTTAGCCACTCATAATAAAAGCAAGTTCAATCATATCCATATTCTTGAAAATGTAAAACATGATTAAAAAATAAAAAATAAAAATAAAACAAATCTGAAAAAAAGAGATTGAAAGAACTCTTGAAATTTTAGAGCTTGTGTGGTGGCTGCTTGTGTCTCTCTTTATGTTGTTCGAATTTCTTCCTTGGAGTGTGTGGCAGCTCTCTTTGTGTTGTCCTAATTTTTGCTTCTCTTGTCCGAATCACCTCCTGTCTCTCAAGTTGTTGTATGTGTTATTTTCTTTTTATTTCCCGTAGTTGCTGTGCATGGGCTATTGTCTTTTTTCTTCAGTCGAATGGGTCATGTCTCTTGCGTCTTGTTTTGTTAATTTCCAATTGCATGGGCTGGCTTGGAGTGTGGGTGTAGGGCCTGCTCCAGTAGAATCAATTGTCACCTAGCCTAATGCAAAGCTTTATTGGACTCTCGCTCTTGGTCTCCAGCCTGTGGAGGAGCAGGTTCTCTCCAGAAACTAGGACATTGGTCTTGGTCTATTGGGTTTGTTCTTGGAGTGGTCTAGCGGGTGGAGCATAGGGGCTCTCTCAAGCAGTATACAGGTTAGCTTGGTCTTGGTGTTTTAGCTCGAGAACAAAATCTCTCCTACTAGCAGCAGAAATGAAGCTTAGCTTCCTTAACATGTCACCTCGATTTGTGTAAAACTCCTAGTTTTGCATGGG
The DNA here is from genome assembly GCA_028565735.1 of Pinacopodium congolense. Lineage (NCBI taxonomy): Eukaryota > Viridiplantae > Streptophyta > Magnoliopsida > Malpighiales > Erythroxylaceae > Pinacopodium > Pinacopodium congolense. The sequence continues at coordinate 26,094 of JAOXYD010103525.1, read as the reverse complement.
TTTATCCTTAGTTCTTTTTGCTTCTTCATTCTTCTTTCATGCTTCTTTTTTTTTATTTCACTTTCTTCCAACTTCAATTTTCAACTTTAATTTACCCTACAAAATAAATAAATACACCAATAAGATTTAGTTTTAACCCAAAATTAACAATTAAATAATAAAACATAAAATAAAAATAAAAATACTAAAATAATCAAAACTTACTCCAAATTAATACTAAACATAAATAAAACAATAATTAAGATTATTTAAAAAAACACAAAATAAGTCTTAAGACACAATAATATCAACTTATTAGGCAAGAAGCACATGCCAAATACTTAGAAAAACACATACTAAAGCACAATTATCAAGTTCTCCACACTTAAACCTTTGCTTGTCCTCAAGAAAAATCAAACACAACCCTTCAATTCCATCACTTCATCTTCATAAAGATCAAAACATGCAATCCCACAAACTGTAGCCAACTCAAGTATCAAGCTAATTCATATATCATGATAACTTTTCATTAGAGTGCATAAGCAAACTCAACTCATGAAACCATTGCTTAAAGATAAGTATAAATGCAAAATGAATCTTCCTCATGGTTTCACTCATTTCCCTCAAGTGTTTGATGTTTGATGTTTCGCTCAAACTTCCTATATGATACCTACTATCATAAGCTTGCTAATATACCAATTCTTCTCCACAATGATTACATGCTAAAAATAGATTATAAGGACTTTGTTTTGGGTTTCAATGTGGCTAAGGTTAAAGTTGGTCAAAAAGGGTAAAGGATTCATCACAAGTATTCATAAAATATCAAGTGCACAAAGGGATGACAAAGATAAACTTATGAGATATACAAATGAATAACAGTACTACTCCGCACTTATTAATGCTACTAAATGTTATTCCTGTTTTTTTTTCTCTTTTTTTTTCTTTTTTTTTTCTTTTGGAAAAATAATAACGAAACAATAAACAAAATAATAGCTAAATGAAATGTGCTCAAAGAGTAGTAATGTCGCTAAACTCATTTTTAAAAAATGTAGCAAAAAATCCCAACTAATGCATCACTTAATACTCTACTAAGCATGTGAATGGATAAGCTAATGGGGTCTTAGGTTTTTAAAAGGGATGTTTTCAAGAAATAAAAGGGTTAAGGCTCAACGGGGCTAGCAAGAGATAATAAAAGGTAAGTCATTTAAGCTAAGGTTTAACACAAAAAGGGCCTTAATCATCTCTATTAAGCATACATCCAGTAGACTCAAATCGGTTAAAAGTATGTTCTGAAGGTAATAGCTTAAGGAAGCATCACACATGCAAAGAAATGAAATGACTATAGATGGAGTCATATAGGCTCAATCCTCACATTGGATCAAATGAAAATTCATTATACATCTCTACACTACCTCATTGATCAAGTATCAAGTTCTAAATAAGCTTATGCAACCAACTACTTTTCATCATTAAACATTGTTCACTCTTTACTCAAGTAGCCTAATCCTAGTTCAAACATGCATTCAATCTTATTCCAACTAGCATGATAGAATCTAATGGAAACGTATATCAAAATGATTCAAGTGAGGATCCGTTGCTTATATAAAACAACACCTTAACATGCCTAAAACATTCATCCTAAAAAGCAAAATGCAAACAATGTAAACACAAATGCAACAAATGCAAATACTACCTTCCCACACTTGAACAACACATGATCCTCAATGTGAAAAATAGAATATTAAAACTCAACAATCATACATCAAAACAAAACACTAAGAGATTAAGGGTTAGAATGGCTTATAATGATGTCCATTATTCCAAGGTGTAGGAAATCTTCTGATAATCTTCCTTTGATCCTCCAATAAGTTGTGATGCACAATCAACCTTCAAGCTTCACGCAATTATCAAGTCACCTAAACAACAATAGATCAAAAGGGAAACAAGCTAAGATTAAACAAACTCAAAAGAAAAATAAATACGATTAAATCAATGCAAAATTACACTAAACACAAAGATAAACAATTTAAAAACAAATATGCCAATTTAAGGTCATCAGTTTGACCTTTGACATATCAACACTATCCATTGTTAGATGGATGTTTGAACCCAATAGAAAGCATGCTCAAATTTTGTAAGGAGCTTGAAGTAACTTCCTTTGATGTAGGTTCCCAATTAACACGATGCTCCAAAGCTTCAAGGGATTAGAATCAAACTACTTCATCATCGACCTTTAATGTCCACTCTTCTTTCTGAACATCACCTTTCTCCCAAGATGATCTCTATAGTGGTGTAGGAAATAAATATGGAGGCTCGTTATCTTGCTCAACACCTTTAAGTTTTAGCTTGCTTGGCCACAGATTGTTATCTAAGTTAGCAATATGTGGCTCTTCCTCTTCTTCTTCCTTCTCTTCCACTTCATTTTAGCTCTCCTCCTTTGAGCATTCAACCTTCTCCATTGGATCATTTTCTTCCTTTTCCAGATAGCTGTGAAGGCCATTAACTACTCTCATGAATTTGCTTCGATATTGCTTGGTAGGCTACTTGTATTTTTTGAAGACAAAGCATTAGTAAGTTGACTTACCTATACCTCCAGGTTGTGGATGGGTGAAGCATGGTTCTTCAGAATTTGGTCAAATTTAGCCTTCATCCTATTGAGATTCTCTTCCTACCCTATTTGACCTTCCTCTTGGCTTGAGAATTTGGAACTCAAAATATAGATGAACTTGTCCATTTTACTCTCCAAAGACTCAAATCGATCTTGTTGAAAATCGGGAGGTCCTTAGCCACTTGCTTGGTCACCTGCATAGTTAGTATTCCAACAAAATTTGGGGTGGTTTTGCCACCTTGAATTATAAGCATTGGAATAATGGTTGTTATCTATTTGTTGCGCCACCACGTAATTCACTTACTCGTATCCCCATGACTCTATAAAAAAGCAATCATTTGTATCATGATTGTCCTATCCACATAATTCACATTGAAACTTCACAGATCTAATAAACGAGGAAGATGTACCATATAAGTTGTTTAATTCATCGCCTTTTGTTCCTTAAATCCTTGCATTACTAAGCTCGTTGGACTATCTCGTGCTCCTTGTGTTCATACACTTGAAAACACACAAGCAATAATATCAAAAACACTTAAATCAATGTCACCCAAACTAAACAAGATGCTAAACAAAACAATCCTCGGCAATGACGCCAAAAACTTGTTGATTGTAAAATAAACTACTAGTTTTATGCTCAAAACCACAAGTATATGGGTCGTCCTTGTAGTAAAGAATGGATATCAATCCTACGAGGATTGGATCTAGACACCCTATCATTTTTTATTACAATTTGTTCAAGAAATCAATTTAAACAAATAAAATAAATAAGTAAAACGCAAACAAATTAAAAACAAAAGAAAGCAACACATCTAATTGTCAACACTACAAATGAAGATTCGGAGAAAATCAAGATTCAAGAATATGACTTATTGTTATCCCTATTTATTCCCCTTTGGTTAATTAATTTAATTTATATTTAGCCTAAGATTTCCTAATATTTTAGCTACCCCTCTTAAGGTGCAACTAAATGTCACTATGTAAATAATCTATGATTAACTTTGGAATCTCTCGACATGCAAAGCCTTTCCTAAATATTAAATTATATATGAAGCTATCCTATATTCAATAAATCAATTTATCGAAATCTCTTCCTAATAAATTAATAACTTGTTGTCTATAGGTCTATTAAATGCCAACTCTTGTTGTACATTTAACAAAGATTACCCAACTCACTCTCTCGATTTGTTGTAGGGTTTAAGTTCAATAAACAATACAAATATTTCTAAAATTAAATCAACAATGAAAGGTTCCCAAATAATTCAAACAAGTTCCCAAATAATTCAAACAACAAATCCTAAAAGTATTTTAGCCACTCATAATAAAAACAAGTTCAATCATATCCATATTCTTGAAAATTTAAAACATGATAAATAAACAATAAATAAAAATAAAAAAAATATGAAAAAATAGAGAATGACGGAACTCTTTAAATTTTTAGAGCTTGTGTGGTGGCTGATTGTGTCTCTCCTTGTGTTGTCCGAAATTCTACCTTAGAGTGTGTGGCGGCTCTCTTTGTGTTTTCCCAAATTTTGCTTCTCTTGTTCGAATCGCCTCTTGTCTTTCGAGTTGATGTATGAGTTATTTTCTTTTTATTTCCGTCTGTTGCCGTGCTTGGGCTGCTATCTCTTTTCTTCAGTCGAATAGGTCCTGTCTCCTGCGTCTTGTTTTGTTAATTTCCAGCTGCATGGGTTGGCTTGGAGTGTGGATGTATGGCCTGCTCCAGTAGAATCATTTCTCTCCTAATCTAATGCAAAGCTTCATTGGACTCTTGGTCTCAGTCTCCAGCCTGTGGAGTAGTGGGTTCTCTCCAGAAATTAGGACGTTGGTCTTGGTCCATTAGGTTTGTTCTTGGAATGGTCTAGCAGGTGGAGCATAGGGGCTCTCTCAAGCAATATATAGGTTAGCTTGGTCTTAGTGTTTTGGTTTGGAAACAAAAACTCTTCCGCTAGCAGACGATAGAAATGAAGCTTAGCTTCCTTAATATGTCTCCTTGATTTTCGTAAAACTCCTAGTTTTGCATAGGATTTTCCTTAGTTCTTTTTTCTTCTTTGTTCTTCATTCTTCTTTCTTCTTTCTTCTTTCTTCTTTCATGCTTCTTTTTTTTATTTCACTTTCTTCCAAATTCAAATTTCAACCTTAATTTACCCTACACAATAAATAAATATACCAATAAGATTTAATTCTAACCCAAAATTAACAATTAAATAATGAAACATAAAATAAAAATAAAAATACCAAAATAATCAAAACTTACTCCAAATTAATACCAAACATAAACAAAATAATAATTAGGATTATATTAAATAAAACACATAAAATATGTCTTAAAACACAATAATGTCAACCTATTATACAAGAAACTATTGGCAAATATGGTTCAGAGTATAGAAGCACAAGTCTCTCTAAGCATTCGTAACCAACAGTAGAGCGATGTTGAGGAAGTGTGCAATATTTCACTAGAGAATGGAGAATTATGGGAGCACCCAGAAGTAATAGAGGAAGAGTAAGAGTAGGTAGGAGAGGAAGAGCCACCTGTGCAAAAAAAGGATGTCACATGGCTATTACTCTCTCCCTAAAAGATCGACCGGAAAGAGTGTGCAATGCCCATGCTTATAAGCTATAAGACCATCCCTTATCTATCCGATGTGGAATTTATGCACCCTTCTATGTTGCGCTTTCCTTATTTAGAGCACTTGGCATGACATTCTCCTCCACGCAATTTCATGATGTCCTCATCACAGTGGCCCACCTTGCCTACCACTACTGTTCCACTATTAGCTATTATTCTAACGATGACACATGGCACTTGGAACAGGATCGGATGAGAGTAAGGGTTGGTTCTGATACCAGTTTATCACGGGGCCATTACTCTCTCCCTAAAAGACATGCCTCAAGAGGTGTGTAGTGCTCACGCTTATAAGTCCTAAGACCTTCCCTTATCTATCTGATGTGCGAGTGATGAGCCTTCTACATCGCTCATTCTTTATTTGGACCACTCGTTGTGACATTCTTTATCATAGGGCCATTACTCTCTCCCTAAAAGATATGCCTCAAGACATGCACAACGCCCACATTTATAAACCCTAAGACCATCCCTTATTTATTTGATGTGGGATTGATGCCCCCTTCTATGTCGCGTTTTCCTTATTTAGAGCGCTCGGTATGAAATTCTTCCCCACCTAACCTTGTGACACCCTTGTCACAGTAGCTCACCCTGCTTACCCCTATCGGCCCACTAACAATTTTCATTCCACCAACAACAAGTGGCACTCGACGTGCAGTCGGAGGAGAGTAAGGGTTGGCTTTACTAGCACTCTATCACAGGGCTATTATTCTCTCTCCAAAATATTGACTTGAAGGGATGTGCAGTGCCCATGCTTATAAGCCCTAAAAGCATCCTTTATCTATCCTACTTGGCATTAATACACCCTTCTTCCTTGCACTTTCCTTATTTAGAGACTCGGCATGATAAGGAGCAAGGTGTGCAACCTCCTAAGGTAAGTGATACATTTCATGTTATTTCTAGACAAATTTCTCTTCCTTTTCCTAGTAGTTTGTGAGTGAAAGAAGGAGAAGAGGAGAAGAAAGAGAAAAAGCTGCAAGAAGTGAAGTTTTTTGAAAGAGTTATGGGAAAGCAAGTTGTAGGTTAAAAGTGGCAAGAAGGCTGAAGAGTATCCACACCCATTGGTGATAATATTATAGAAACCATCCTGGAAGAAGGGAGATGTGCATCCTAGAGAGTGGACCTTGGACTTTGATGGCTGGACAATGCAGTTCTTGCCTCTAAAGCTATGCAACATCAAGTTTCAGAGCCTATTCTAACGAAAGATATTCCAGGTTCCTTAAGGAGTTTGAGCATGCTTTCTATTAGGTTCAAGCATCCATTTGTTAATGGATGATGTGAAAATGTCAATGGTCAAGCATAGACCTTAACTAATTGCTTGATGGGAGACACCCTATCTATATCATTTTGTTTTATGAGTTTTATTCTTTTGTAAATATCTTTTGGTTTATTTGGTTTCTGTTTGTTTTGGATGTAGGTGGAAGATGGGCTATTTTATCCTTCAAGAGGGAAGCTGTTACCATTGCATTCAAGGTTTATAGCCTCTGATAAATCTATGGGAGTACTCTTGTTCCCACTCCTTTGTGTTTTATTACTTTTAGGGCATTATAGATAATGTCTTATTTAAGTGTGGCAGTGGGGCAAGAAGTTGAAAATTATGGTGATGGTTTGAATGTCATAGGTTGAACGATTTTAATCTTTAGTTAATAATTAGTTGTGATTCTTGAAATAAATTGCCTCTTTTAATTTGAGGATCTTTGCTTAACTCTTGAAATAATGCTAATTCTTTTATCTTTCCTTTTCTTTTAAGTGCCTTACATGTGTTTAGTGACCCATTTGTATGATATTTAATTTTTAAGTTTATTTTGTACGGATTGTCATATAAATGTGAGATGGGATGTTTAGAATAAAGTGTCGAAAGAAAAATAAATTAAAGAAAAAAAGAAAAGAAAATGAACAAGAATAAAAGGGAAAAAAGAAGAAGGAAGAAGAAAGAAAGAAAAATGTTCTTGTTATCATGTTGTTGAAAGTATCTTATTTTATGTTGATGAATAAGAAGCATCTTTGTTTTTTTGTGTTACTGTATGTTGGACAATTCTCACTTTGTTGGATTCAAACCAATGTAAGGTTGAAGTTATGAGTGGTGCTAAAAGCTAATTGAGATGGTGATCTAGCCTAGTAATTGGAGGTGTTCACGAGAAAATGGTAGTTGTTTTTGATCATTTTGAACATCCTTGATTAGTTTGTGAGCGAAATGGCTTAAATGTTGGATATTATTCATATTGCGTTGCTTTTTGACTGACATTGTTCTTTGCTTGTGATTTATTTGTTTTTTATTTGTTTTTTATCATTATTTAGTTGAAATTGGTGAATTGGGTAAAAGACATTGATTGATTTCTATTGTACTAAATTAGTTATCAACTCTTGGTTGGTATTGTTTGAGTGAAAAATTGAAGTTATTACTTAAGGACAAGAAATAGTTCAAGTATGGAGGTATTTGATAGGATTGAATTATCTTATGCATTTTCATGTGATTTCAATCCTATTTTCAAGATAAAATGCTTAATTTGTATTATATTATTCTTGATGAATAAGTTGCCAATTTTGGACGAATTATGCAGTAAAAAGTCAAAGATTATCTTAACTTTGCAAGAAAGAAAAAAGAAAGAAAAAGAAAGTAAATTGGAAAGAATAAAATGACAGCTAATAAAGAAGTTTAAGAAAGATTTGCAGGAGATCAACTTTGGCTTGAAATGAAGACTCACATGCTAGCTTTTTTAAAACAAAAACAAAAAGCTTTTAAAAAGCTTTCGAGTGGACCGAACCAAGTGTTTTAAAAGGAGTAAAACGACAACATATTAAAGGGAGAAGAGTAACCATTTTTAATAGAGAGAAGGAGCTATTCTAGGTTGACATGTGGTAGCATAATGAAGACGTTTGGTGAATCCTTATATGGCTTAAAAGAATTCAACTCCAAGATCATAAAATGATATAAACAAAAGAATGGAGAAAGTTATTGAAAAGTAAAGGTATTAAGGAGGACAAGTGTCCCACTAATGTAAGCATAAAACATAAAGGCTTATGTTTCTAAAAGAGTAAAACATTTAAAGAAAAGTAATGAAAGACTTGGCTAATGGGAGGCATTTAATAGGTAACATATGTCCTACCACTCTTTTAACAAGCTTCAAAACGTTATAAGGACGAATGTTTACAAGCTTGATAAGAAAAGACAAAAAGTGATAAAGCTTCATACTAAGATGACAACGTTTTATTGAAAGTCACCCATATATATAAGGCGACATCAACAACATTTGAGGAACAACCCCCTTTTTTATCTTTTCCAGCTATCTTCTTCCTTTAGTTTAGGGTTTTTCTTAGTTTCTTCTTTTTATTTCCTAGTTTGTTCTTAGTAGTTTTTCTTGTTATTTAAATTTGTATGCCTTTATTTCATGTTCTAGACCATGAATACTTAGTGTTTTTGTTATTTTCTTCTATTATTACATTTATGTTATTTTATTTTATATTTAGTTATGTTTTTCTTAATATTATATGGAATCTTAGTTTTTTAAATTAATATAGTTATGCTTTCTTTAAATTCTAGCCTTGTGTTTATTTATTTCATTATAATTTCTGAATTTATATTTTGTTTAGCATATTTTAAATTTGAGTTTTATGTTGATTTTGTAATGTCAGATTAGGTTGTGGTTGGGTTGGAAGATATTGATGGAATTTTGGATGAATAATTGTGAGAATTAATTATGAATTTATTGGAATTTTTATTTAGGTTAGGATTAAATTAGAATTCCAGTTAAATGACATGAATTAGGAATTAATTCTTAGAATTGGTCATCCTAGGTATAATTTTTAATTCAATTTTTAGGAATGAACTTGTGATACGTAATAGTCCTAGTGATTTCCACAGGTAACAATATGCTAATTCAATTTGTCAGTAAACTTAATCAACATAGCCTAGGATTCTAGTTTTCTAGGTTACATAGTCCGAACTTGTGTGACTATGGGTTAGGCTAGCTATTTCGTAGTACTTAAAGATACTATATTGTTAAATCTGGAAAGCTTATTCTAGGTTGCTGTGTGGTTAGGGATAAGTTTTCTATCGTATAGGACTTAGCTAAATTGGTGGAACATAGGGTTTGGGAGATTGTTCAAACCTATAGCCTAGCATCTTAAACTAATCACAATTTATTTCTTTTAAGGATCAATTATAAGTCTAAAATCTCTCATATATGTTCCATCCAACTTTCTTTTATTGTGTTTATTTCCTAGGTCATCTGTTTATTTCCTAACTGTATTTTTGTTTATTTGTTTTGTGATCATTAATTATCTTTGTGTTTAGTTTTAATATCTTCGCATCTAGAGGATTTTTTATTTTCTTTTTCTTTTAGCTTAATCTTAGGAATATCTTCTAAACACAACCAGTTCTCTGTGGAATTGACCCTAACTTGCCCTAGATACATAGTTAGGTTAGGTTAGGTTAGGTATGTTATTATTTGGTGAGCTGACGAAAACTCTCATAATTAACTCATGAAAATATCTTTTCTAATGACAATTATTATCATATTATAGAAAATTCCTTCAATTATGGTTCTTATTTATACTTTTAATAGGCTAAAATGAGTGCAACAATTCTCTCATAGTAGTATACCTTTTAACTCTGCTTTATGTAACTATTTTCAATGTGCTATGATAATGCTATCATTTATCTCATATATTGCCTTAAAAGTCCATGAGATATTATTCAACTTAAAATTTCACTACTTAAAATTTTCATTTATACGACATTAGAAGTCTTTTAAAAATTGTCTTCGAAATACTCAACTAGGACTAATAGTTAAATTAGCATAATAGTCATACAATTTTTCTTTCTATCTTTTAGAACTCTTCTCAAGCCTTGACCTATGTCTAAGAAATTTAGTTCACCAAAACATGGCATCAAGTATATCACTCACTATAACTTAGCATCAACTATATCAAGAAAGGTGATTTAGCACTCAAAACAACACGAACTCTAAATAAAGTAAGTAATTGTTTAAATTTTATGACATGGATTTGCTCATCCAAATCGTATAAATTTAGTTAAGTTAAACGAATTATTATAAGATTAAACATATTTAGTTTAAAATAGTCTTGAGTGTGCTTAATAAGTCTAGCAACAAAGAAAAGTCTGATTTATTTTTATAACAATGATAGGCAACATTCACATTTTAAAAATAAAAATGATATTTCAATAAGAGATTCAATTTTAAACAATTTCAAAACATTAAAATTACAAGTAAATTATCATATAAATATATATATATATATATAAACGATCCAATATACATATACATTTTATCAAACATCTATAAAACGTACAGCTTAAGATCAAAATATAATTAAACTTTATGCAAAACTATCATTCCAAATTTGATTATATTTATTAATGTAATATTTATAATTTTATAATATATTCCTAACACTTTGAAAAATAAAATAAATTAAAACCTTGATTTTTGAATAAATTAAATTCTTATTCCAAAAACAAAATTTTAATTTGATTTGAAAATCATTTTCAAATTCAATTTTATTTCCGCTTAACTTCACTGCTTTGATAAGCTTAATTGAAAAAATTCAAATCATTACTCTTCTTATTTGTTATAATTTAAGAAAAACTCATTTTCAAATATATTACATGTAAAATGTTATAATTCAATTACAAAATCATTTTTTAAATATAATTAGAAGTAATCTTTTCATAATCAAAAAAACTATTTTTTAATATTTAGATAAATTGCTTTCAAAATTATATAAAAAATTAAATATAATTAAGAAAGTAAACTTTATCACTTTAATAGGGATTAATTTCTTAATTTATTTAGGAAGTCATTCCTTAATTAATTAGACAACAATATTCTAATGTATGAAAGAAAGCTCAGTTTCCTTAACTAATAAAGGTAAAAAGTTTTCAAATTTAGTCAAGAGCATACCTTTCCAAATAAATCAATAAAATTATTATTTAAATTAATTAAGAACAAATCTTTAAATAAATCAAATAATAAATTTATAAAAAATAGCCTATTTATTTCAAAAAAATTAAATCAATAAATTTAGCTGATAAACAAATTTCTTAATTAAATTAATAATTTTTATTTGTAAAGGAGCATAATTAAATGTTAATTCTATTATATTTTTAAAATTATTTAAATTTTGAATAAATTTAAGTGTAAATCTTAATCTTTTCAAGATAAATAATTAATTTAATCCTAAAATTGATGTTGAATTTAAAAAATTTTTAAATTCTATTTGAAATAAAGTTATTTTTACTTGGTAAAAAGTTATTCACATTTTCCCTTATTCTAAATTGGATTAAAGCTAAACTAATAGCAAAACAAGTTAAAATCCATTTCTAAAATACACTATCATTAGAAATTTTGATGATACATTATCATTTCTAAAATCCATTTCTAAAATACACTATTTCTAGATTACCAAAAGCAAAAGGTGCACTTTGCCTTATAGTGTTTCATAAAGGTCTAACTTAGCCTTTTTCATAATTTAATGGCCTTTTTGGTTTCATTTGTTGTTTTTATTTTTCTTCTTTTTTAAAAAAGTGACACAAAGGAAAAAAAATATGTTTGGTTCTATTTTTTAAAAAAAACTTAGAAAAATAAAAAAAATAGAGAAATAAGAAAATTTTGTTTCTTTATATTTTTAAAACATTTTTTGTAAACATTTTTTTCATTGAATAATTTATATAATTTATTAACTAATATGCATTTTAAGATGTATAAGAGTGTTTTGGTATAAAAATTTAAATTTATTTCATATTTGGTTTTTCCCAATAAATTGATTTCTTTTATCACAAATTTCAAATAAACATGTTTTTTAAAGCTTTTTTTTAATAAATTTCAACTAAACATGTTTTTATTTTTCTTTATAAGAAAAATAAAAATGCAAAAACAAGAAATAAAAATAAAAATATTACAACAAAAAACTAGAAATGATACCAAACGACTTCTAAGATATCACTTTTTTTAGTGGAAAGTAAATATATTAGGCCTTTTCAAATATCACTTTTTTATTTTATTTTTATTTTTAAAACATAAAAAATGAAAAAAAAGTGTGTTTGTTCTACTTCTATTTATAATTTTTTTTTATAAATTCATAAAAATATAAATAGGAAACTATAAATAAGAAAACATGTTGTCTTTATATTTTATAAACATGTTTTATTCCTTTTTTTTATAAACTAATCCTATCCTCATTGTGTCTCTTATTATCCCCAACCCATAATTCTTCCAATATTAATTAACAATACAATTTGATATACCAAGAAATAAGTTACAATTAGAATTAATTATTAACACCTAATAGTATAGTAAGAATAAAACAAAAGACAGAATGATAAAATCAACTTTATGTTTTAAATTTTATTATTATAAAATTCAACTAAATAAGTTTTTTTTAACTCTTTCTAAAACATTCAACTGAGCCATAAATCATCCTAGTACATATTTAATTTACTTAGAATAAAGGTAGTTTAGGCTATGCTTTTTATGCAAAACTAATGATGGTAGTTCCACATATTTATGGCATGATAATTGGTTGAGCATAAGACTATTATACTATTGTTCTGACCTTTATCCAACTAGATGCATCATACCTAAAAATGTCAAAGTTCATGAAGTATTGTGATTATATAGGAACTTCATACAACTCCTTTGCAATCCTACCTTATCTATGTAGCTCATTAGCCTTAATCTTAACTACTCAGATGAGAATTATGTCATTTGGACTAAACATCCTTCTAATTTCTTTAATAATGTCTCTTATATGTATTTTTTAGGAACTTACTCTCCCAAGGTGAGTTGGATCAAGCTAGAATGGATGAAATAGGCCTCCCCTCACTCTTTCTTTTTACTCTTACTAGCATTGATAGATAAATTAAACACCACTAATTGATTGAGTAGGTTCCTTACCATTAACATGATCTATGTGTTATGTAAAGAAGAACCTAAATTTATCTCCCATATTTTCTTTAAATTCAAATAACCTCTATTCATTTAGAGATAAGTTTAGGATCTTCATAACACATCCTTGTCTACCTTGAGTCTCTAAGATCTTTAATCCTATTTTGAATAATAAAAAAACATGAGGAGTGATGACTTATTGGTATGCAAGAATATGCTTGGTAATATCGTTACACATTATGACATGAAAGGAAACTAATAATTTTTAAAGGTTTGATAAGGTTAAAGCTAATCTTTTACCAAGTTTATTCAAGTTGTATATAATTCAAATTTTATATGATCATTTAAATCTAGAATGCAGTGCTTCCTTGAGAATAAAATGGCATTATATAGACTAACTAGCTAGATCTCTTTGTTATAGTTTTAGTTGGAGTGAAACTTATAGGGAAGTTATGCTTTAAGGTTACCTAAATTCCCTTGGTTAGTCTTTTGTTCTCCTACAGTGTATTTGCTATTATACCTCACATGATAGTTTGTTCAACTTTTGTATTGGTATTTTTTATTCAATGAATTTTTTTAATTTATTTTAAAAAATGAAGTAACTAAATTCCAGAAAATTTGTTCAACATACTTAATAGTTAATACAAAGGTTAAATAACAACATTAAGAGAGTTAAGGTAGGTAAAAATAAGTAAAAGTAACTATATTCAAGATATTATTGCGAAAAGCTATTAAATGACCTCCTAAGGAGTTTAACTAGGCTACCAAACTTGTTTACTATTATAAGTGGTTCCACCACCCTTAAAGTAATGATAGGTTCTATCTTTCCATTTTACTTCTTTTTCTTTACTGGTTTCTTATCTTGGTTGTAACTTTTTATCTTCTTTCCTTTTCCTTCTTGTGGCTTGGTTCCTTTCTCCTTTTATTTTAGTGGCTTTTAAACATTTTTTTTTTCATTTTTGCCTTCTCCTACACTAGTCTTGCTATTGTCTGGAATCCATATCTCATTAATTTGATATTATAAATCTTCAGATTATTGGGATTCCATACCCTTTGGGCTAGATTTTTATTAAATTTGTTGTTTTTCCATTCCTTAAATGGATGACTAAGTATAAAGTTTCTTTTTAGGTTGAAGGCTAACTCGATTGAATTAGTTTTCATAGTTAAACCTTTTCTCTTTAGCTAGTAAGGTCTAAATAATTCATAGAAAAATGTTTCTTAATCACTACAAATGAATTGGAAACCTTAGAAATACTAGTTTAAAGCTAAAATAGACGATAGAAGGATTAGCTAACTATTAGAGATCATTTAACATCGAGATTTAGTCAAGAAAGGAAGGTAACATTGTTGAATTAATGTTAACCAGTTGACTAGTGAGTGCGCTAGTCAATTACTAACTGGTCAACTAGTTCCTTGCATTGGTCGACTGATTGCCTTATAATATAGGCACTAATCAACATTTTACCAAGATTTGTTAACTTAAGACACTGTAGAAACAAAAATTCATATAATAATTATTCTAAAACATTTTATTTCATTCTCATTTCAATATAAACAAATTTCAAATCATTTTCTATATTAATTTGAGCACCGAGACATGTAAATTATAATTAAAAACATAAGGTGTCTTAATTTATGACTAATTTATCACATTTGGGAAAATTTTCATTTTAAACCAATTTAAATACATTTAAACAATTCAAATTAATTTCTTTTGAATTAGAAACATTATACATTAGTTTTAAGACCCTTCCCAAGGCTATTTCAATCATCAAATTGATTCAATTACCTTAAACTTTAAATTTTACCTATTTAATGAAAATTTATGCAATTTTAAAACTTATGAAATGCATATATGCAAATTTTGAGCCTCAAGATTGTTTAAGAATTAAGCAAAACTTGCAAACAAGTTTAAGACACCTAAATAATAATCTTAGAGTCTCCATAAAACTTATTCTTCAATTTTCTTCAAGTTTGACCTCTAAGTCCGAACTTTTTTCTTTGAGTAAACATCAAATGTACCTATCTTTTTTCCTTAAACCAAAAACTCAAATAATTAGTAAAAAATTCATGTTTTGTTATCATTAAACCAAGATTGGTTCCTCCTTTAGGTTAATAATCTCTCACTTTTTTATAATGACAAAACATTTAATATTATGGAATAAAGCACATTTAAAATCAACCATTTCATATCAATTCATGAGCATACATTACACATTCTCAAATATATCAATTGTAAGTTACACTCTCCCTTAGTTTATGCATTTAAACAACTTGCACTTCCCCTAAATATAGACATTATCACATTTGGGATCAATAACACAAAAGGGTTATAAAAACACATATTGCATCAAATGCTCACACATTATGCATCTTTAAACTAAAAAAATAATATATTATTCAATTATTGCATTAAAATTAAATACTATGCATATTTAGCGTAAAAATCACATATTAAACTATATTATGCATTAAAACCACGTAATGTTCAATGAAATAAAAAAATTCCCATATTATGCTTAAAAAGGCAAGACATAGCATAAGAATGAATTTAAAATTAATTTTCATTAAATAAAACACTAATATCACATAAACTTCTCCCCCTTTTTGACATCATCAAAAAGTTAAAAATGTTCAAAAAGCTACCAATTGTTATAAAAATCAAGTTTATGGAGGAGATCACATCAAAGTTGAAAAATATGAATAGAAACTCAAAATTTTGAAATAGATCTTGGTTGAAATCACTTATAAATGCAATTCAAAGTTGAAAAATCATGCATAAACATATAAAGTTCATATAAACCTACAACCAATAATGCCTAGTTCTCTCCTAATTATGTAAAATCTATTTTTAATCATTGCTTTGGTGAAGATATTAGCCAATTGGTGTTGTGTATCTACAAATTCCAGTTCTATATCACCATTCTACACATGAGCCTTTATGAAATGATATCTAATCTCAATGTGTTTAGTCTTTGAATTTTAAATTGGATTTTCTAGTAAGAAAATGGCACTAGTATTATCACAAGTAATTGGGATCTTAATAAACTCCATGACATAATCTTTAAGTTGTTGCCTAAGTCAAAACACTTGGGTATAATAACTACCAGTCGTTACATATTCCCCATTAGCAATTGATAAAGCCACCGAATTACTAAACTAAGAAACTAATGAATTTCCTAGAAATTGGCAAGTGCTAGATGCACTCTTGCTATTTGAAAGACAACTGAAATAATCCACATCTAAATATCTAACTAATTCTATAATGTTTTTCTAGAATACCTTAAACCTAGGGATAATGTGCTAACTAAATACCTTAAAATTTTCTTAATAGCTAGAAGATGAGACTCTCTAAGACTTGATTGAAACCTAGTATGCAAGTAAACACAAAACACGATGTCAGTCTACTAGTAGTGAGGTATAACAAACTACCTATTATCCCTCTATACAATTTATAATCAATTTTTTTCCCTTCTTCATCCTTATTCAACCAAAATGGTTACACATACAAGGTTAAGGTTCTATGGTTTTGCTTGATCCATACCATTTATTTTTTATAAACTCCTTATTATTTTAGGATTGATTGAAGAAAATACCATTTTTTGTTTGCCTAATTTGCTAATCGAGAAAGAAATTAAGTCCTCCCATCATGCTCATCTCCAATTATGCTAATGCACTTAGAAAATCCTTACACAACTTTTCGTTTGTAACTCCAAAAATTATGTGATCAACACAAATTTACACAATTAAAATATCATCATTTTCTTTCATAATAAATAGGGTTATATCAAATTTTTCTTTAAAAAACGCCTTTTTTTAATAAGAAAGCACTCATCCTCTCATACAAAACTCTAGGACATTGTTTTAAGGACTAAAAAGCTTTAGAAATCTTATACACATGGTTACATGCCTCATGATTCTCAAAACTGGTAGTTACTCTGAATAAATCTCTTTTTGAATGAAACCATTAAGACAAGAACTCTTTACATCAGTTTAATGTAATTTAAAACCATATAAGATGAAAATGCTAAAAGCAATGTAATAGCCTCTAATTTAGCTAAGCGTGCAAAAGTCTCCTCATAGTCAATCCTTTATTCTTGATTATAACCCTTAGCTACCAATCTAGCCTTGTTTTTCATAATGTTAGCTAATTTATCAAGTTTGTTTTTGAGCACTCATATATTATTAGTAATTTGATGATCACTAAGCCTAGGTATTCAAATTGCCTTAACTATTCGTTATGGCTAAAACCCAACTTTCATTACTAAGAGCTTCATCTATGGTTCTAGGCTCTATATTGGAGATAAATGTGATATGAGATAAGTATTTAAAAAAAGATTTAGTTACTGCACCTTTTTCATCATAACCTATAATTTGATTTGAAGGGTGATCTTTCTTAAACCTCTATTCTTTAGGTAAACTCTCATCTCTTATATTTTCCTTATTTGGTTCACTAGGTGTAGGGGGTTATTTAAATTGTCCTCATTTTGTTCTTCTAGTCCTAATTTCTCCACGTTTCATGATAAACCTATATCCATATCTTTTGCACTCTTCTTCATATTAAAAGGGTTTGTTTCATCAAATACCATATGTATAGTCTCTTTAATCATCATTTTTCTCATATTAAACATCTTATAGGCTATACTAGTGAAATCATAACCCACAAGTATGCTTTCTTCAGCTTTTGCATTAAACTTACCTGAGTTATCTCTAGTATTAAAAATAAAACATTTACTCCTAAAAACCTTGAAGTAACTAGCCTTTGGATTTTTCCCATACCAAAGTCAATAAGGGATTTTATCTATATAAGGTCTTCTGTAGATCTTTTTGGATACATGGCATTCACATGCTACAACTTTTGTGAAAAATAATTAGAAACACTATATTCATTTAACATTATCCTAGCCATCTATTATAGGTTTTTATTTTTCCTCTCAACAACTCATTTTGTTAAGGGGTCTTAGATGTAGAGAAGTTGTGGAAAAATCCATTTTGTTTAAAATATGATTTAAAACTCTCATTCTCAAACTCCCCACCATGAAACTCTTAAAAGATGCTAACATATGAACTTTTTCTAATTGGAATTGCTTAGTGAATTTAACAAAATATTTGAAACACTCATCCTTACTAACTAATAATATCACCCAAGTAAACCTACTAAAATCATCAACTATCACTTATGCATACAATTTCCTCCATAACTTAGCAATCTTAATTGATCCAAATAAATTCATATGTAAAAATTCTAATGGTCTAGAAGTAATTACCACATTTTTATTCTTAAAGGAGGATTTAACTTGTTTACACATTTAACATGCATCACACACTTTGTCCTTCTCAAACTTCACCTTTGGTAGCCCATTCACTAGCTCTTTGTTGCTTAGATTTGAAATTTATTCCGCACTTGCATGACCAAATATTCTTTTCCATATCTAAACACCTTTATTCTAAGAAACAAAACACTCAATATTATGGTTAGAGAGATCATTTAAATTATCGATATAAATATTCCCTTCTCTCTTTCCAATAAAAACAATATTATTGTCTATAAATTTCGAAACTATGCAATATTTTCCTTTAATTTTTTTTGAAATCCTTATCACAAAGTTGAATAACACTTAATAAATTGTGCTTTAAACCATCTACTAAAATTACATTATCAATAATTGAATTTTTCTTATCAACTTTGCCAATTTCAATTACCTTCCCTTTGGCATTGTTTCTAAAAGTGACATGTCCTCAAATTTTACTCTTTAATGACAAGAATTATATGCCATCATATGCCTAGAACATTCTCTATCTACATATCATTTGCTACTCTTGAATTCCTACAAAATAAAAAGATTTATTTCACTTTAGGTACCCACATTAATTTGGGTTCTTAGGGTTTAGAAACCTTTCTACTTCCTATGCACTTTGGTGAATTATCAAATCTTGATTGTTTATCAAAATAGAATTTTGCAACATGGCCATATATTTCACCAAAATTATAAAAATATAGAACATAATAAAAATGTACACTTAGCCTAATGTTGTTCCTGTATGCATTTCTAGGTGCATCATTCCTAAAAGTCCTTCTTTGGTAGTGTTTTGGCCTAGAATATAAATGAGACATGTTCTATGGCCTAGAATATGGAAGGGCGATGTTTCTAGGTGGCTAAATATGCATTTTTTGATGTTTAAACATGGACTAGCTAACTTTGTCTCATATAGCCTATATGCATCCTTTTCAACATTTGCATCAGATAATAAGTTATGTCTATTCCTAGAAACATAAATATTCAACCTAGATGTAGGCCTTGATGAATATATAAATACATGGTTGTTCTTCCTAGGTTGTGAACTAGAAGTTGATGCACCATTATCAAGTGACTTCCTAAGGACATTTTCTTTGTCTAGGTTCTTACCCATTACAAAAAGTGATGTGGGCATTAAGAGCTCACTAAGCTATACCTATCATTTGAAGCGTTTTAAGCTTTAATCATGTTATCTAACTTCTTCTTACCCTTTTTCAATTTTTCTAAAATTCCTTTAAGGAGTTAACCTCTCTTTTAAAGATTCATTTTCATACATAATCTTCTTTCCATATTCATTAAAAATCATACTCTTAGGGGCCGTTTGATTGAGCTTTTGTTTGTGGATGTTATATTTTTTTTATTGGATTTTGTGTATTTTTATAAATTTTTGTGTTTTTTGTCTTGATTTCTGTGCTGTATTAAAGTGTTTTTTTTTCTGTGATGTTTTTTATTGATTTTTATGTTTAGAAAATCTGAAAACCAAATCCAAAAGCTAAAACCTTTTCAAACGGGCCCTTAGCTTCTAAATCATGCAAATACTTCTTTAACCTATCATTCTCTAACCTAAGGTCATCAAATAACTTCACACATCCCTTGTGTTTGGAAGATAATTTCTTCCTATCCAAATTTACACTTGTTAAAAATCTAACCAAACCATTATAACTCAATTCATATTCATCATCCTTATATTCATAATCATAAGAATGTGAAGCAGAGGGTGCCTCATCATCTAATGCATTGGGACAAAAATTTACAACTTCCTTCTTAGATTTCTCACTTTTTAATTCACTTGAAGCCTCCCACAACATTTCCTTTAAGTCTTTCCTCATCTTCATCTTCTTCTCCTTCTTTTCCTCCTTAGTACTTCTTTCTTCCTTCTTTTTCTCCTTAAGAAGTGGGTGTTGTTTCTTGAAATGGCATAGTTTCTTGCATAAAAAAAAACAATGTTAGTAGATGAATTTCTTTTAAGATCATTCTTACCTTGATCTCTTCTCTTAGAGTATCCCTTATTCTTCAAAAACTGTTTGAACTTCCTAATGGGAAAAGGTATTCCATCTTTACTATCATTTAAAGTGGTCTCCTCATCACTTGGCTCCTCCTTTAGGGCCTTGAATGCTAATTTATTCCTTATTAAAGTAGCTTCCTCCTCCTTGGTCTTGGTTTCTGTAAGCCTTATTTTATGGGTGAGAAGAGAAAATGTCAATTCTTCCAAGGTTAAGACATTTAGGTCTTTAACCTTTTAAATGGCGATGAACTTTGCTTCCTACTCCTTAGGTAAAGATCTAAGAATGTTTCAAAAAAGTTCATCATTTGAATATGATTTTCTTAGACACTTTTAATTCATTTATGATGTCAATAAACTTAGTATACATGCTACAAATCCTTTCATAATGATATAGGGAAAATAATTCATAGTGATGATAAGTGTCGACACCTTACTCTCCTTTACTTTTTTTGTTCTCTTATGTGTGAGCTTAAATGTATGCCAAATTTTGTAAGCCATCTCATATGTCGGAACTCTATTAAATTAATTCCTATTAAGTTTACAAGATAAGCTATGGATAGCCCTATTTTTAACAAAATTAACCTCGTATGATCATTTGACCAATCTTCTTTAATCTTAAGCACTCTTTCTTTATTAACTAATTTTGAAGGAATATATAGCCCATCATGAACAATATCCCAAAGTTCTACTAGATTATACCAATTATAAGTCATAATGGCACTCAAAACGGGGTGAATTAAATGCTCTAAAAGTTTTTTCTAATCTAAAACTTAAGCCACTTAAACAAGTTCAAAAACTATATGTAATCCCTACACCAATTTTCAACCTAGAACGAGATTCCAGTGAATATACAAAAAAAATCACAAAATAGAAATTAATCCATAACACAATTTAAAATAGGATAAATATGAACTTATAGCACAATCAATATCATTATAAGATGAATCAATAGCACAAGTAGCCAATGATAAAAAGATAATTTAATAGTAAAATAGATAATAATATAAAGATGATTCTATATCACAATTAAAAAAAATAAAAATGAAATAATTTGCAGAATTGAGGATAATTAAAATAGTGAAAGGGAAGAAAATGAACATTAACTTTTTATAGAGGTTCAATTAACCTAAATTTAGCCTATGTCCTCTCTCTAACTACTTGATGGAAATTTCATTATAGCTTAATGCTAAGTACAATCTTTTTCTTAGGGTAAAGAGGAACCATTAACAACTCAAATCTTCTTTGTTGAAGGTGAAGAAGAACTTTTAAAAAACTTTTTTTCAAGGAAAAGAGGAGCCTTTGCATGTTTAACCTTTCCCACAAAAGAATAACCCCTTTTAGAAGTAAAAAAAAAATCTTTGAAGGTATTTTACTTAAAGATCAACAATCTAAGGTCTCTTATGCTTTCAAACATGTAAAATCTAAATTATGAAGCACTTTAAAGCTTAAAGAAATAGAATGTTGGATTGAAAGCTCTATTTGAAATGTTAAGACAGATGATTGAATGAGAAAAACACTATAAACCTTGAAACTTTAACGTTATATGCTCAAAAATAACATAAAATCATTTCTTGATCACTATAAATGAATTTGTATCCTTAAAAATTTTATTCTAAAGTTAGAAGAGATGTTAGAGGGATTAACTATCCATTCAAGATTCTTAACTATATAGATTTAGCTAAAAAAGTTAGTAAAATTGTAGAATTAACACTAATCAATCTAGTTGATTGCATCAATTGACTACTGACTGGACGACCAGTTCCCTGCATAAGTCCACCAATTGCCTTATAATATAGGCACTAGTCAACCATTTAATCAATACTAGTCAACCTAACATACCATAGAAACAAAATTTCATCAAATAATCATTCTAAAACATTTATTTCAATCTCAATTCAATCTAAACAAGTTTCAAATCATTTTTTATGTTAGTTTGAGTACGAAGACATGAAAATTAAATTTAGAAACATATGGTGTCTTGGCCTATAACCAATATAGCACATTTTGAAAATTTTTCATTTTAAACCAATTTCAAAACATTCTTAAACATTTCAAACTAATTTCCTTTGCTTTAAAAAAAATTCTACACTAATTTAAAGACATGTTTCAAGGCTGTTTCAATCATCAAATTGATTTAATTACCTTAAAATATAAATTTTAACTATTTAATGAAAATTTATGCAATTTTAGAACTTATGAAATGCATATATGCAAAATTTGAGCTCAAATATTGTCTAAGCATTAAGCTAGATTTATAGACAAATTTAATGAACCTAACTAATAGTCTTGTAGCTTCCATAAAGCTTATTCTTCCATTTTCTTAAAGTTTGACCTCTAAGTCTAAGCTTTTATCATTGAATAAACCATCAAATGTTCCTATCCTTTATCCTTACAGCCAAAATCAAATAATTACTAAAAAATCATGCTTTGTTATCATCAATACTAAGATTGGAACCTTCCTTGCTTCAATAGAAGATCTTAAAAATTTCGTTATTTATCTCCTACCATATATTGTAAAATTAGGTACATCTAATAATTTCAATGAGTAGTGAATCAACTTTTCTTATACTTATTAGTTATATAATCTATTGGATTATGGATTTGAAAAGTATGGGAGACTAGATTAGACAAATTCTAATGAAGATAGATGTCCAATTTTCCTTTGAGAGTGGGTAATTGAAGAATAGATGGTAAAGTGTCTTCTAGTCTAATTTGTAGAAAGGGCAGATGTTTAGTATATGGTTGTAAAGTATTCTATCTCTAGTAAAGAGCTTCTTTAAATAACAAGCCATAATATAAAGATTTTTCTAGGTATGGCTTATTTTTACTAAAGTAGTTTTTCCCATATAGAGGTTTAAGATGGTGGTTTAATGCTTTTGTATTCTTCAGTATTTGTAAAGGCTTTTGAACGTTATGGTACTTATTCTAGTGTATCAGGCCTGAAGGAGTCTAATAGAAAGTGTATAGTTTACTCTCTATTATAATCCGGAGAATTAGTGTTTGAATAAATCCATAAAATGTTACAAGTAATAGTAGAAATGTTTACATTTGTATGCAAGAATATGCTATATAATTGCCTTAAGGTAAATGCTCTATTTAGGATTCCTAAAGGGTGCTAAGAATCATGCCTCAAGTTTATAGAATTTCTATCCCCAATATTAAATTTGAATTTATCCTCAAAGACTTCTCTTACTTTGAGGATTTTCCACCATCTCCAAGAAGTTCCTAAGTTAGTATTCTAAAAATTACTCCCTTTGATTACTATTTTATAAATCCATTTAGCCCAGAGAGATTTTGCATCAATTAATAAGAACAAAAATATTTTGGCCAATAGAACCTTATTCTAGAATTTTAGAAGTTTTATGCCTAAACCCCCAAAATTTTTGGTTTACACACATCCTTTAAACTCAATTTTGATTTTGTACAGATTTTTACTATTCTTGGCCATAAGAAGTTTTTTATTTTACTTTCTACTTCATTAATGATAGATGCAGGCAATAGAAAATTAAAGGAAAAATACCCACAGAAATTGGATTATACAAGGTTTAATAGTTGAAGCCTATTAGCATATGATAGGGATTTATTGGTCTATAAAATGATTTTGCTATCAATTTTATTTATAATGGCAAGACAATCCTTTTTTCTTAACTTTAGTAGAATAAAGAAATTCCTAGATATTTCATAGGAAGTTTTCCTAGTTCAAGCAAAAACATACTAAGGATATGATTGTGCAACATAGTATCTGTTGAAGAAACAAAGGTTTGACTTTTAAATGGAGGTAAAGGACTTAGAGGTGTGATAATAGAGAAATCAATTGAAAAAGGGTTTGAACTAATATGGATTTTGCATGATAGAAAAGTAGAATATCATCCACAAAAATAAGGTGGTTTGGTTTGTTTGATAAGTAGTTCAAATGATACTTGAAGTTGATTTTTTTAAGAAGTTAAAATATATTAAATAAACAAAAGAGTTCATAGTGAGTTATAAGCTTAACTAACTAAGAAAAAAAAAGAGTCAGCATCGATACATTCAAATTTGAATTAGGAACTAGTAAGATATTGCATATCTCTCTCACTATAGCTCTTATAGATTCTAGTTTACTTAGGTCATTTGGTGCGTAGGGTAAAAGGTTGCTTATTGTTAAAGAGAAGCCTCTAAATGTGTAGTGTGAACTGTTGTCCCTAATCAGTTCCTTAACATTTTGATTTCGAGCTAACAAATATCTCAAGCTATACACTTTAGGAATTAAACAAAGAGGTCTTAACTTTTTCCAATTATCATACTTTGGCTATTATCATTTTCATTACCTATACTATTCTTGAGATCCTTGTGCAATTTACCTTGGATTTTGACAATATGGATCATTACCCATGAGGAATCAAATCTTGATTTGATTTTTACATATGCTATTACCATTCATATAGTACGGATGAATCCATTTAATCTATAAGCCCTCTTTATTAGTTAAAATTCTCCATATTCTTCTAGTATGTCCCACCTTGTTTGCTAGTTGAATAGGAATTATCAAGGTTTGTAAAACCGGATCGGACCGACCGGTTCGACCCGGTTAATCCGAAATCGGTCAGCTTACCGGTTCGGTTCTATATTAAAACCTTTATTTAAAGAAACCGGCTGGTTTAACCGGTTATAATCATCTGGTTCGACCGCAATTAAAATATGAAAAAGGCTTTTTTTTTACCCTTCGTTTTCTTCGACGCCTCTCCATCGCTGCTGCTTGCCCTCCGCTTTGCTCTCTGACTGATGCTCTAACACTTCTGCTCTCTAGCCAGAGGGGGGAAGAACAGTGTACGATGACAAGCCGCTTCAGTCAGTCTTTGCTCTCCACAAGCTGCTGTTCTCCTCCAGACGTTGATGCTCTCCAGTCGCCGCTGCTCTCTAATTGCCTTCGCTTGTAGTGGAGCCTTCACCGCTGCCTCCAGACGTCACTGCTCTTGGGATCTCGCCTAATCTTCACGCTGCATCAGTCTCAGTCACAAACTTCCAGGCCGTCGTTGTGTTCTTCCTTGGTTACCGCAGCTCTTCCATCAGCCAGTAGCTTTTGATCTCCTCCAGATCTACGTTTCCCATCGACCAGCCGCTTCCATCTACTTTTCCCATTTGCAAATTGTCTTTTCCTCGTTAAAAAAGTAGTGTTTGCTTTAATCTCCATTGTCCTGGCTTTTCAAGTGAAAAACCCATAAGATGGTCTAACTATTTTAAACTTAGTGTTGTCTTTTCAAGTTCTAATATGAACTAAGAGTCTAAGACGATTTTCAAGTTAGTGTTGTCTTTTCAAGTTCTAAAACATTAAAGGAACTAAGAGTTTAAGACGTGCTGGCATTAAAAATTCACAAGCCACTTCACTATCTTCTTTTCAATTTTCTTTTAAAAGTGAATTAAGCCGTTGCAATGAAATAAATGATGATATTATTAACAATGCAATGAAATTAATAAATGAAAGAATTTTTATATGAATTTTTATATATTTAAATATTATTAAAAGATTAAATAAATTATTTGTTTCTCATATAAAAATAAACTAACATAATGTAATAGACATTAAAAAATTATTTTTTTAATAAAATATAAAAAGAAATTGATATTAATTTATCATTAGTTACAATAGAAATAAAATTTATACTTATAATATAAGTTATAATAAATTAGTTACA
>JAOXYD010103524.1:0-62859 GCA_028565735.1 Pinacopodium congolense | reverse complement strand
AGAAAATTTTCTCTTAATCACGTGATAACTTAAAATAAGCTTTTTAAATTTAATTGCAAGATAGCATTAGACATTAGGGAACAACTAACCTAAACCACAATCTCACAAGCTCGAATTGTGTAACTTATAAAATTATAATCCTAGACTAAATGGTTAAGTTTACTTATAAAACCAATTAATCCGTTGCTACTTCAAGTATTTGCCAATGATGATTACATATCAAAAGCCTATTCTTAGTAAATAAACTAGGAATCATAAATAGATTGGAAAAACCTATAAAACAAGTTCTATATCATATAATTTAACCTAAATTCCAATTCAATATTAACCTAAAACATAATACCCATTGCAAATTAAGTCAATTCTCACATTTATAAAGCTATTATCCCATTAATATCTTTTTACCCAAAGGAAAACTAACCTAATAACATAAACACAAGCTGAAATTAAAGGAAAACATAAAACAAATGTAGAAAAGTAAAGACATAAATTAATATAAGCTTGGAAAATGATATGAGAGCTATTAGAAGTATAAAGAAAATAATCTATTAACAAAATCTCAAGGTTCTTACAATAAAAAGACATAAAAAATGAACTAAACATAACAATTATAAGAAAAATAGAAATAATAGTAATGGAAGACATAAATAGACCATGAACAGAATATTTAAAGGCTAAAAAAAACCCAAAATATCTGAACTGAAGAGATTAAAAGCAAAACAAAAGCAAAACCTAACCTAAACCTTAGGAATAAGAAGAAAATGTTAAGAAACTAAGAAGAAACTCTACAAGGGAGTTTGGAAACGTTTTTCATTTCTACTTTTGATTTCTTTTTTTTAACGCAGAAAATAAAAAAAAATTTAGAGAAACTAAAAAAAATAACATACTAATATAACAATAAAATCAAAAAGCAGTACAAAAACCCGAAAGAAACACAAAACCCAATGAAAACACACAAAAACTGAAAACTAAAACCAACAATAATACCAAACATCCCTTAAGAAAATGATGGAGGCTGCTAAGGAAAATGAAGATAACTTGTTTTGCTCTTCTTTTGTCCCTCTTATACACCCAAATTAGGTTAGACTAGATTTTTCTTGGTAAAAGTTGACTTTGTCCTCTCTCTTTTTTTCCCATTTATAGCATGCTTAATGGCAGTTGAATAACCTTCAATGACACCCCAATTCAACTGCCGTTGAAGGACCTGAGTTAGTCCTTCAACAGCAGTTCCTGCACCTTCAATAGTGGTCTAGGTCAACTGTCGTTGATGTCCTAGACAGTAGATTTCCTATAAGTTTTTACACCAAATCCACCCAAATTTTGGATTTTTCATCCATAATAAGTGACAACACCTCTAATCTGTCATTCAATACAAATTAAACAAAATTCGAGCACTTTTTTTATATAAAAAATAGGGATGAATCCAGATGAAATTATATAATAAAATATAACAAAACACATCCCTATCATATACCCTCTTCCAAAAATATCAAAATTTTAGACTTGATTAGTTTTTGACTTAAAGGGAAAAATTCATTAATAAATCTTTTAAATTAAATATATGTTAGCAGCAAAATATTTTTATAAATAAATTTAGATAAAATAATTTTCAATCTTTTGCAGGAATAAATTCTCTTTTGTAGTTATATTTATTCTTTGTTATAAATCATAATATATAATTATAAAATTATATTTTTAATTATAAATATAATTAAAATTAAGAACATATTTATTCAAAAGATTGAAAACTATTTTATTGAAATATTATAATTTAAATATTTTAAATCTAAATTTGTTTATAAAAATATTTTGTAGCTAATATATATTTAATTTAAAAAATTTATTTATGAATTAATTTTTAATATAAATAGCTTATCAAGTTTAAAACTTAGATATCCTTTGAAAAAGAGTATAATATATAATTAAATATTTTAACTAAAATTAGAAGTCGCTATGCAACACTTTTTAAAAATATTTATATATTAATCAATTTTTATTTTTGTAAGGGAAAAAACTAATTTTGATTTGATTTGAACAAATTTTAGAAGATTGTTCACTAAATTAAAAATTTTTTAAATGTTGGGCACTAAATTAAAAAATCTACAAATTTGCTCATTGAATTGAAAGTTTTTAAAGGTTATAGTTATGCAAGTGGACATCTACGTGACAAAAGTCCGTTAGCTTAGTCAACATAAAATTATTGGTGTGAAAGGTTTTGCCTAAATTAATTGACTTTTTAATGGTTGGTCACTTAATTGAAAATTTCTAAAAGTTGATCACTTTTGTCACTTAATTGAAAAATTATAAAGGTTGATTACCGAACTAAAAAATATCAAAAGGTTGATAATTTATTTTCATATTATCCGTTTTCCTTTATATGGAAAAAATGTTCCTTTTAAATTAAAATTAAATAAAGATTAAAATTATCATTTCACTTTAATTATTTCAAATTTTAATTTTGATAAAATTAAGTGTTATATATTTAATCCTTTAATTTTCTCTCATAATTAAGTCTACCATAATTTTAGTTTATTGTTTTTCTCCTTAGTTGATTTTTATGTATAAGTCATTGGATTCCTAATATAATGCCAATAATTATAAATTATAATTATAATTCATAATCATAATTAAATAAATTTAGGCTTCTATTAATTTATCTTCGGCCGTACTACTAAAAAACTTATAATTATAGATTAGGATTAATGTCAAGCAACATAGCATAGTTATCTAACTACTAGGAATGCCAAAGTAGTTTTGTAATTCATTTTTTCGTCATATAATGTCCTGATTAAACATAGAGTACATGAATTTAATCATATGTATTCTCTACTATCAAATCTTTATTAATAGTAATTGAATATGTTAATGACATTTGAAAATTATTTTTAGAGTGTCATTCCACCTTAGTCAAGGACTTCTCAAATCAATATTAAAAGAGAACAATGAATCATTTTTCGTAATCATTTTAGGGTGACCGATCTTATATTAATTAATTAACCACCTTTATATAGTTCATGTTATATCTAATGATTACTAATTAAGTTATCTTTGACTAGAATCGATCATAAATAGTATCAAAACATAATAATCTCTATATGAGTTACTTTAGATATTTCAAGTCAATAATCACTCATACAATCATTATAGTAAGCATTTTTATAGACACACAAGCAATATTCTATATGGAATTATAATATTGGGTTATTTAAGAAATTTTTGTTATCATAAGGAGTACACATTTTTTGTTTATGTAACTCCTTACTTTAATTTGTGCAATCAACTACTTCCTTTATAAAGGAAATATATATTAGGTATTAATCTTTTCGCTCTACAACTGTTTAATTTTAATAATGCAACAATTAAGAAAAACTTAGGGGTAACACGTAATTGCAATATAAATCTAATAATTATGATACCATTATAATTTCATTTATAAAATATATTTATCCTATGGGATTTATCTTATATATTAATTATTTAAACAAATTTGCATAAAATAAATAATGCCTTTAATTAATTTTGTCATAAATCTACATATAACTAATTGGCTATAGGACATTAATCAATGAACTCTCACTTCCACTAAGCCAATATTTTAAGTATCTTATTTCATATCATTAAATAGCAATTAGGTTATTATTGGGATGATGGTTGAGTAATAGGATTCTATAATATTCTCTATAGAGAGTACTTGCTTAAACCTTATAACTTTCATTTAAACCTTATAACATTCATCTTAATTATCACTATAATTAAGAAGAATTGCCAAAATACATGCTTGGATTATTGATAAGGCCTTAAATCCTTTTGCCTAATAGTGTTTACTTTATTATTTGCATAATGTAAAGAATTATATCAAGTTCATTTAAGAGCTTTGTAATCCAAGTTATCATTTCCAATAAATGAAAAATGTCTAAGAAATTAATTACCAATTAATGCTTCATATGAAGCTTTCTAACTCAAATAATATATTTCCAAGTAAATATATCTTTGTAGGATTTTATTTTTTTGGAACAAAGTCAAGTTAAAATTCATATAATCACGAACTCAAATATCAGCTCAAACATAAAATACTTGATTTCATTAATCCTTTTTAATTATCAAATATCTTAATGCTAAACATTTTTAACACATTATCTTTGTACTTAGACTAAAATAGGTAAGAATTTTTTATATCTAACTTTATAGATCTTTATTCCCACAATTTAAGTTGTCTTCATATCCAACTAAGAATTATTCATAGATTATCATATTTTCCACAACTAAAAATATGAATTATTGTTCTTTATAAGTTGTATGCCATTGCATACTATCATTAAATAGTACAACTATGTTCCTACTAACCTTATTGAAGATATGATAAATTTATAGTCATCTTCAAAACAAACTCTTCAATTCATCATCAAAGTGAATATTTCAACATACCTAAAGTCGTTTACTAGAAATCAAATGTACTAAACAAAGGCACTAATTGCATCGACGTTTATTATTATAAGATTTGAATGATTTAAAACGTCATCGTATTCCCACCAATTATCTTGTGAACTATTTTCCTTACAAGTATTAATTAAAACAAATATTTTTATTTAATGAGGCCTGTAAAATTATTTCCAACTTGTTGAATTTATCATAGCCTTTCTATTATCCAATTTAATTATAAAATTATTAGATAATAAATGCTTTAACAAATCCTTAAATCTTAAAATAATGAATGTGGAAACTTTTAGAGTTATAGCATTTCAAATCAAATAAGGTATCACGTTAATCAATTCAGATGTAACTATAGAAGATAAATTATACTAAGGTATAACTATGATGAAATAAACACTGCAAGATATATTATGTCTCATATTATAGAACTCATCCTTTAAAAAATTTAGTTGTGGAGTTAATTATTAAAAAATTTTATTCCCTATAAATAACTAATAAAATTTAAAAAGTACTTACTGCATCAATCTTATCGAAGTAATTTAATATTTTTAACGCTTAATTTCTACTTAAACTTCTTAATGCTTAATTTCAAGTTGGAAATTTTATTAAAATCAATATTTATTTTTGGTGAAGAGGAGACCTTATAATACTTCCTTTTGAAGGTGAAGAGGAAACTTGCACAAATCTTTCTTAAAGGTGAAGAGGAACTTTTACATTTCAATACCAACACCATCACTCCCAGAAGGACTCTTT
The DNA here is from genome assembly GCA_028565735.1 of Pinacopodium congolense. Taxonomy (NCBI): domain Eukaryota; kingdom Viridiplantae; phylum Streptophyta; class Magnoliopsida; order Malpighiales; family Erythroxylaceae; genus Pinacopodium; species Pinacopodium congolense. The sequence goes on along the minus strand of JAOXYD010103524.1, from coordinate 57,675 downwards.
TTCACAAACAAATATACTTTAAATGGTGTTTCATTTGAAAATCCAATAATTAAAGGGCTCAAAGGCTTGTCAAGAAGAATGAATGAACGAAATCTTCTTGAAAACTTTATAAAAAAATTAGGAATGAAATCTTACTGGATTAAGAATGTAAAAATCAAAATTTTCTTACAAGAGAAAAAAAATCTAAAACTTATCAAAACTTAATAAAGCTTCTTTGATTTCTTTTATGCTCAATACTATCATAAAACTTCATAAAGTTGTTCCAAAATCTTTAGTCCACATATTTATGGGGATTACAAGGTCAAAATGCCATTAGAAGATCAAAATTAAATATTTATGGGGATTATAAGCTCAAAATGCCATTGGAAGCTCAAACTGACTATTACTTTTGATTAAAAAGCTATTAGACTTTAAAAAATAGCTTCTCTAAAATCTATCAATGAGTATAGCACTGAACCACAATGACATCGTTATTCACTGTCATTATAATTGTAAAGACATTGGACTAAACAGTGTCATTTATATTGCCATTATAGACCACTATTTAGAAACTACAAAAACACCATGATTATAGTGGCACTATTCATATCACTATTGTATACCATCATTTTGTTATAAGAAAAACAACGTGATCATAATGATGCCGTTGAGCCTACCATTGTGGGGTGCCATTAAGGCACTGTAAAATTCTTCAATGCTTAAAAAACATCTCCAAACACTTTTAAATATAAAAAAATTGACTCATCCAAGTTTAAAAAGTTCTCTAAAGTGATTTTTATGATCATGACTTTTCATTTGAAAAAAAAAACTTAACATAAATTTTAATCATAAGTTGAAATTTTTTTTGTTAGATTCAATTTGAAACAACTCATAAACATTACAAAAACCATTTCTTTCTCTTTAAAACAAATTATCACAAGTTTTAAATCATCATTATAGTATTTTTAAACATAAAAACAAAATTTTTCTTGATTTGTGAAATTTTTTTGCATATTTGAAAATTCTTATACAATATAAATGCAACTTTGAACCACTGAATTTATTAAATCTCAAAATAAAACTTATAGAAAAAATTCAAATGAAATTATCCTTCAATGAACCCGTCTTTCAAACGTTTCTTTATAAAGAAAATCATTAGTAACAAGCTTGCTTTGTTATTATTAAAATAAGGATTGGAACCTGAGGTGAACCTTACCAAGAGTAGTAAGACCCAATAATAGAAGTTGATATTTTGCCCAAGGAACGCCAAAGAAATCAAATTTATAAGAGGAACTTAGACTCGTTGTTTATATAGTCAAATAATAATCTAAGTTATAAGATAGGTTGCAGACACAACACTCAAAGAATAACAAGGTGAGTGATAAGTTTGAATTATGAACGCAACAATTTTAAACTTGAAAAGTTCAAAAAGTCCAATGAATAACCAATAAAGAAAATTCTCTCTAGAGTATTATTGATGATAAAATATGCCTTTTACAAGTAAAAGACGTGCCTTCTTCTGGAGGAAGAAAAAAAAACCCTAAAATCCAATTATAATTTGGATTTGAAAATATTTAGCTCACCTAAAAAAAGGAATTTCAAAATAAAATTGATTTCCTAATTTATAGATATGAAATAAGAAAATTAATCTAAAGATATGCAAATAAATAAAGGAATAAGATACAATTTGATATTGGCAAGCGATCCCTCCTAAAATAGGAAAAACAAGTCAAACAATTAATGCTACCACGTTATTATTGCATTTGTTTAGACAATCAACTCCCGAGAGCCATAACTTGAGTTACAGATCGTCAAATAATACGATTCTTAATTCTTTGGAAAGATAAAAGTGTCCTATATAATTTTGTAGTTTTGGTCAACATAAGATTCTACCATCATCTTGAAATTTCAAAGTGAAGCATTTTACTGCTCCATTTATTAAATTAATTTAACTATTTTAGGGTGTGAGGATTGACTTAATTCTTCGTAAGAGCTTGCACTTTTATCCCATATGCCTTCAACTAGGTCATTTAAAGCTTCTTTAATCTTTTTAACTCCTTTTCTTTTGATTGGACCTCCATTAATGCTCAATGAATCAAAATTCAGCATTGTACTTTTAATGCCCTTTGGATTCTCATCAAAACCTACATTGTTTAAAACATCTTCTCCTTTTTAATGATAATAAATGGATAGGCTTAACTAGAAGTAAAAAAAATACATGAAAAAATATTGCTCTGAATGAAAATGTTCAAGTATATGCGTATGCGTATTTTTACAATAAAAGAAATAACATCTATACTATTCTTAACTATAGACAAGTGCAAGTACCATTTTTCCATAATATAGTGCCAAATTGTGTACCAATTCCATAAGGAAGTGAAGTGTGCACTAGTCTGAAAATCAAGACATTAATCATCCTAAAAAGTTGAATAATTTTAAAAAAATATTAAAATAAATTAACCTAAACTAAGTTAGAAATCAATGAGTTGATAATAAGGAGTTAAAAGAGAAACTTAATTTTAGAGGAGTCAAGATGCCAACAACAATTCCATAATCAAACTAAATTAAGACAACTTGAATAGCCAATTCTATATCTACTTCCACCAATTATAAAACCATAAAATGAGATGAAATATAATTGGAAATAGACTAATAAATCAATTTATACATAAGTTGTTCACATCATTCAAATACCCAAATTTAATTATTCTTGACAACCAATACGCAATCAAAGTTTGACAAAAAAAAATGAAAACTAGTATAGAGTAACATGAAGTAGAGATTAAAGTGTTCAAAATATGACAACTACATTCCTAACCTTCTTACACTAGCCTAATATCCCTAAAGCTTCTTAATACCTTGAACAACAATAAAATCAACAATATATACAAGAAAAAATGAAAACCAAATATAAAGAAAAATGAAGTAAGATGTTATCTTAGCTTCTTTCTCCTAGCCAATGGCACATAGCTTCTTGCTTATCTTAAATCATCAATAAACTAAAAAAGAGAGAGTAAAGAATGATAGAAACTGACTATAGAGAAAAATGAAGTAAAAAAAGAACAAGCCCAATGAATGGAACCTCTTCCCTCAACTTCTTTGTCCTGACTAATGGAACTAAGCCTTCTTTTTATGTCTTTAAAGCTCTCCTCCCTTAAATCTTACTGTCTTTAACCTCTGAACTATCAAAACACTAATTTCGAGTTAGCAGAAAATGAGAAAGGAGGCACTAGAAAAATGTGCAGAAAATGTGCCTCCAATCCTCTTTCAAGCCTATTTGAAAACACGTTTTGATTTTTATTTCATGTACTATTTATAGTATTTGAGCCCCTTTAAAGTCGAAATTGTAGAATGATGTGTTAGTTCATGAAAGTTAGTGAAATTACAAAAAATATTCTCAATTCTCTGCACCTTGGGACCACTTATCTATTTATTATGTGGTATATAATGGTGATCCTTAGGCGATACAATAACAACATTGTGTTACCGCAATTATGGTCTCTCGAGAAAACAATGGCGGTACTTATTACTCAACAATGACACTGTTGTTAGACTTGTGTTGTATTCCTTAGAAAGGCTCTAAACTTTCTCCTTTATGTGATTTTCACTCCTTAAATGAACCTAGTAACTAAATATGACAAAAACATCCTATAAGGGACATGGATAACTAGATAATGTGAAAAATTAAAGATGAATTATATCTAATAACATGTACATGTTGCATATTATCAAATTTACCTTCACTTAAGTGTTTTCTTGTCTTCAAGTAAAAAAAAATCATTATTATTAACATTTCGAATGGATGACAATAATATGGAAAATCTTTTTATCATCAAGCATGCCCATTGAAACTTCTTTATCAATAATTCAATAATAATGAATCGGGGAAGTGTTATATGATCAATTACTCAAGTCGAATCACAAATGACTTTGATTTACTTCATACTTCTTCAAAATTCAACTCAAACATCACAATTCAATTTTATTAGTAAAATGAATATGCAAAGGTAATATGCTCCAACTTTCAATTATTCAACATTTTTTTCAAGAACTAAAACTTGATTATGAGATTTTGATGGCTTAGTTGAGAAATCACATAGTCTTTTCACGTGAGCATAAACATTTTATCATAAATACCCTCAGTTACTCATGTACATCAACTATATCAATTGGAAACTAACGACATCCTTAACTTTTAGTTTTTTATAGGTAAAAGATAGTGCAGAGAATAAAGTTTACTTACTTACTCTCTCTCTCTCTCTCATACACACACACATACATACTCACACACCTACACACACACACACACACACACACACACACACACACACACACACACACACACACACATTTATGCAGTTTAGAAGATAAACATGCTTTCAAGAAGTCACAATTACTCATGCATATACATTTTACAAATAAAATCCCATGATGTTTGTTAAATATCCCTTTCCAAAGTAATGAAGTAAATGAAATTCAATTAGCCATCATCAATCATAATTAAATTACATAAACATCTTAAATCCTCAAAATAATCAAATTCTTAATTAATGATTTAAATGAAATGCCATCAAAGAGACAGAAATATTTATGATAAGGTAACAATGAATATAGCCCCTCCCGACACCTAAGTGAAACATTGTCCTTAATGGTTAAAGAGTCAAAAAACAAAACAAAAACGAAAGGGTGGGTGGGCTAACGAAACTTCCTCGAATTAATGTTGTAATTAATGTTTGATAAAAACAATATTTGTGGAGACAAAATATTATGTATCCATAAGCACCTATCTCAAATAAAATGCTAGGATATAAAGATCAGTAATACATGAGAAGGAAGTCAATGTCGTCATGAACACAAAAAGAAAAACTAATTAAAAAATAAGCTCAACAAAATGAGACCTACAGAAATACATAAACAAAATTAAATTCGAACTACAAAAGCAAAAGGTTTAAGGGATGGGGGTGGAAGAGTGATGTTTTCGACGTTCCATTTTGGAATTTTACTTCGAGGCAAGGTTTAAGATGATGGCCCTTAACTTTGAAAGCTCCAACCTCAAGATGGGTGATCACTATAGTTCCATAATGGAAGTTTTGTTTCAATATGAAAGTTCTAGACCACCTTGACTTGAGTTTCCTGGGGAACAAACATAAGTGGGAATCGTAAAGTAAGACTTGATCATCCTTACAAAACTCCTTGTTATTATATATATGACTATCATGCCATTGTTATTTTGTTCCTTATACAACATCACGTTGTCATATAGCATAATCCTCTATTTCATTGAGCTCATATAATTGGAGTTTATGTTTTTCACCAATACAAGCGAGATACATATTCAATGATTTGATTGTTCAAATGCCTTATGTTGAGGTTTAACAGGTAAGTGGCATGACTTTCCACACAATAGCTTAAAGGGAGACATGCCCATTGGAATTTTGAATGTTTTCCTATAGGCTTAAAGAGCATCATCTAATTTTTTAACCAATCCCTCCTAGAATGCTTGGCTGTCTTTTCCAAAATTTGCTTAAGCTCCCTATTGGTTACTTCCACTTGACCATTATTTAAGGATGGTAAGGGGTAGTTAACTTATATGCAACACCATATCCTTTAAGAATATTTTCTAATTGGGTACTATAGAAGTGAGTTTCCTTATTATCACTTACCAAAGCTTTAAGCGTACCAAGACATTAAAACAACTTCTTAAGAAACTTAACCACCCTAACATCATTAGTAGGTAGAGCTTGCACTTTAGCCCATTTAGAAACGCAATAAACTACAACTAAGGTGTATTTTTCTCCAAATGAATTCGAAAAAGGTTTCATAAAATCGACACCCCACATATCAAATATTTCATACACAAAAAATTAAGGTTGAGGCTTCTCGTCATGCTTAGATATATTACATGTTCGTTGGCATTTATCGTAAAATATCACATACTTGTAAGCATCTTGAAAGATAGTGGGCCAATAAAAACCAGATTCAAGTACCTTTTATGAAATTCTATTAGCTCTGAAATGTCCTTCTACATGGCCATTATGGTAGTTCTCCAAGATGGCCCTAGTATCCTAATGCAGAATGCATTTTCTAATCAGCAAGTAATGCGTAATAAGGACAAACCATGGTACTTTAGTTATTTGAACTTGTAATGCATAAAGTTATTCATTGGGAAATGAGTCATTGATCACTTCCTTTACCATCTCTCTTAAATGAGGATGTTCAAAGCGATATAGGTGGTCCATCACCAAGTTTTTGACTCCCTTCTTATCTTTGATCCCAGTATTAAATTCTTGCAAAAACAAAATCCACCTAACAAACTTAAGCTTTGCGTCAATCTTGCTCAATAATGAATCTAACGAAGAGTGATCGGTATAAATAATGACCTTTGATAAGATAATATAAGATCTAAACTTATCAAAAAGCATATACTATAGCCAACAATTCCTTTTCTATGGTTGTATAATTTTCTCTGAGTATCATTCAATGTTTTGCTAATGTAGTAAATTAATCGAAAATACCTACCTTTTCTTTAGCCAAATATAACTTTAATTGTATAATCACTTGCATCACATATTAATTCAAAAGACAAAGTCCAATCTAGAGCTACTATGATCGAGGCATTAGTTACCTTGTCTTTCAACAAATTAAAAGCATCTAAGAACTCCTCAGAGAGATAAAAGGGCAAATCTTTTTTAATCAAACACGTTAAAAGACTAACTATCTTGGAAAAATCTTTAGTAAATCTATAGTAAAAACTAGCATTTCTAAGAAAACTTCTAATAGTCCTAACAAAGGAAGGAGGTCGTAACTTCTTAATAGGTTTAATATTATCTTTATCGACCCTTATCCCTTTTCATGAAACCTTATAGCCTGAAACTATGCCCTCTTAAACCACAAAATGGTTTTTTTTCCCCAATTTAAGACCAAATTGGTTTCTTCACGCCTTTTAAGAACTCTTTCTAAGTTATGGAGGCAGGCATCAAATGAATCACAAAAGATAGAAAAATCATCCATATAGTTTCCTCAAAGACTAGTCAACTAGTGTGGATAGATTGTTCAATATAAAGATTTGACTAGTTAACTAGTAGGTAGAAGATTTGGACCGCAATAACTAGTTTTAATGGGAAAATAAGTGTTACATGATTTTAATGCATTTTAATAGCTATAAAAGACTAGTTAAAGGATTTTCATTTATAAATAACTTCTTTAGGAGTAGGGTTAAGCATCCAATAAGAATTAAGTTTGATCATTGAGTTGTATAAACAATGAGTGATCACTTTAGGTGTTTTTTTATGAATGTTCCTAAATTGATTTTGTGCATGCATCATAAATTTTAGAGAACCCTATGCTAAACAATTTAGATTGACTAAGTGAGATCATTGAGTGTATTTTGGGATATTAGGATCATTAGATTGAGAATGCAAGGCTTATTCTTCATCTGTGAAGAAGATAAATTGAACAATAGCTTGGCTTCACCTTTAAAGAAGATTAAAAAATTGAAATTTTCGTTAAGGTATTAGAGATTGGATGCAGATATGGATTGTAAATCAAACCACCATAAGATGACTTTCCATTATCTTTCTTTTTCAAGTTTTAATTCATTTCAAGTTTTCTTGTTTATTATATTGTTGCAATTTTCACATTTCGCGTAAGGTGAATTTTTCAATTTAGTAAAGAATTAAAATTTTAAGATTTAAGAAATTCACCCGCTTTTAGGTGTCATATAGGAATCAACAAGTCATATCAGAGCTAGGATTGTAGACTTAGTTATAAACAAATAGTAGTTATAAAATTAATGACCACACATTTAAACATATTTGTTTCACCCTTTAGCCAAAAAGGTCAAAACACTAGTAAAGCTCCATATTTTCATCGAAATGATTATTTATATTTGAAGACTAGGATGAGATGTTTCTTCATAGCTAATATTGTAAAACTGAAAATTGTCTCATAAGGATTCCCTTACTGAAAAAAAAATTATAATAGACCAAGGAATGCCAAAATTGGAGGAAGAATGCAACAGTAATGATGAAAAATTAGTATCCTTAAATAATAAGGCTATTCATATCCTATAAATTCTATATGGAGTAGAAAAGAATGTAACAATGTCTCTATTTGTGAAATCCCCATTGAGATTTAAGACAAACTAAAAGTAACACATGAGAGTATTAACCATGTAAAGGAAAGAAAGGTTAGTATACTTACACATCAATATGCCCTACTGATCTTTAAGTCAATTTAATCATCAACCTCTTGAGCCTTAACTAAATAATTTAGGAAAAGCAATGTTGAACTCCTTTAAAATTGATTGGAAACTCTTTAGGTCTTCTAGAATTAGTTTTGTACTTTATTTAATTTCTTGATTTGGAATTCAGTATTCTCTAGATAATTGTAATATAATTGACCTAGTACTTACATCATATGAACTTTTTGTGGGATCAACCTATAGAGTCTTAAATATACTCCACTATATTACTTGTTACAACCGGTGCACATGCCAAAAGGTTGGTCTTGAATCCATTAAATCTAGGACATGCACATTGGAAAGCAAGTATCAATCAAATTGAAGACATGTACACTGAAAAGCAGTAAAGAGAATATTACGATATCTACAGGATACAACAGACCATGCATTATGTTATCAAGAAAATGACCTTTGCCCACGTGTGCCTTAGCATATTCGCATGCCTCTTTCATGCGTATGATCCGGCTAACCTTCCTCTGAAGGCACTTCACGTGTTAAATCTTGCCTAGCCTGAGATCTTTGTCGACACTTCCCGTATTCCTCGCCTACTTGTAAGTTTCTCAGGACTTTACCTTGTTCTGTCATCAACACTCTTTCCTCGTGTTGATTTGCGTGCCAAGTATTGTCCAAGGTTCACCAATACTTGTACGATCCCGATGCGTGGACTTAGGGGTCTAACAAACCACCCCCACCAGATGAATTCGACGCCCTCATCAAACTAGTCTGTGGTCGCTCCTCCCCGAGTGGTTCCCTCGAAGACTCCTTAGCAAGCTCTTGAATGAGGTAGCACATCTCCACATTCATTGGCACTTGACCCATGTACCATGATCCCAATCCGTCGGGATTGCCTTCGCTTGGACTTGCCTTCTTAAGGTTCACTGCGCCCACCAAAGATATGTTAGGAGTAGCTTCATTTGTCGAGCTTTCCCTATCACCTTGATCCTTTGCAATCTTGGCAATGTTATACTCCTCACCCGCCTTCTGTTTTGGGCCGCCTCGAGCATAATTCGGCTCCTTTTCCACAATTATAGTCGATACTTGTGCAACTGATGTTGTAGCCTCCTCCGTCCCTATGAAGAATCTACAACACTTAACAAAGAAGGATTTATCATCATGCATAACCATCATACCTCCTAAACTCGGATACAGTACTGTCTTTACTGCCTTAAGGAAGTTGATCCCCAATATCATTTCGAAATCCTCAAGTGGTACGATTATGCAATTCGTCTTGGCATGCCAACTGCCTATGCTCACTAGGAAGTCATAAGCGGCCCTCATCACCGCTTGTGCCTTACTTTTAGGAGTTCTTAACCTTGTTGAGGTCTTGGACACCTTAATCCCAACTTGCGTACCATTCGTTCCGCCACAAAGGAATGTGATGCTCCCGTATCCACCATCGAGGTCACCTCTATCCCATTAACCTCTATGCCCACATACATATGATCATCATAGGGATTAGGTTCTCTACTAACCGTATTCAACAAGACTATCAGATTTAACGCCACATCATCCAAAGATTCTCCCTCTTTTTCGGTGATCAATGCGTTCAGCTTCTCCTTCCTTGGACATTCTCTTGCATAATGTGGTCCATTCATCCGAGAGTGTGGGACAAGTCAATCCCCTCAAGGTTCGAGACTTTACCAAAATTCGCACCAAGTCTGGTCCCACTTTCTCACGTTTGCCTTAGCATATTCGCATGCCCCTTTCTCCACGTGTGATCCGGCTAACCTTCCTCTGAAGGTGCTTTACGTGTCGAATCTCACCTACCCCTAGATCTTCTCCGACACTTCCTACATTCCTTGCCTACTCGCAAGTTTCTCAGGACTTTACCTTGTTCTGTCATCAACCCTCTTTCCTCATGCCTACTTGCGTGCCAAGCATTGACCAAGGTTTGCCAATACTTGCACAATCTAATACAATAGTATACAAATGCAAACTGAGGAGTAGATTTTGATGAAAGAAAATCAACCTCTAGACATGTATCCTTACTTAATAATAGAGCACTATCATGAGAAAGTAAGAAATAATCCTACACTATATTGTCTACGATAGAAGCTGAATTTATAGCATTCTTACCTGTAGTACGAGAGGCCGTGTGCCTTTATCTTATCTTGGTGCATTTATGAGTCATTAAAAGTGAAATTGATCTACTATTGCTTATGCAAAATACCCCAAATTCCATTATAAAATAAAGCATACAGATACGAAGTACAATTATTTGAAAGATATAGTTACATGAGAAGAAGTGAACTTGAAATATATATCTTTATGAGATATGATGGCAGATCTAATGACAAAACTAATTTCCTAAGATGTATATATTGGGCATGTAAACTCACTAGGACTATGTAGAAATTGAAAAGTAATGATAATTTTTGTGTGTGTGTATGTTCACTCATTCTAATGTCATGTTTGGATAAAAATATATGATGAAGATTATGCATTGTACATAATTTATTTTATGAATATATTTGTTTTACATAAAAATATTTTTAGATAAATTAAAAGCATATGAGACATATTAGAGATTGGCTCTCTCACATGGACAATCGTCTTTCGTTTTTATAATCACTAGAGATAAGGTAGGTTTAAAGTTTATTATCTAGGTGATAGTTAAGAGCATGAAACTTAAACTGTAAATATCGCAAGGAAATTGGTTCAAACTGATTAAATTATCACTATATCTATCTTAAGTTGTCAAATGTGAGTTATGAAAAATTTTAGAGGATATGAGTTAACTAAAATTAAATAATTAGTATGTTTGAACTATCATTTGTATGGTATTTCTTATATGAAATACATTAAAGTGAAACAAAGTGGGTAAATAGTATAACATATGACTCATATCATGTGTGTAAAACTGACCATAAAATGGATTAATGCAAGTCTCAAGATCCCAACTTACTTTGGGTAAGACTTTAGAGGTTGAAAGGAAATTTTTTATATACACTTATGACTTTTGTCTAATTCTTGATGATTAAATTTAAGGTTTGTGACTTTAAATTGTTAAAAAAAAAGTCATGTAAGATAAAATATTATGGAAAAATTTTAGGAAAGAAAAATAAATTAGAATCAAAAGAGAATTGAGAATAGGGGAAGCTCCTTTATTTTGATAATTAATTTGTGTGAATAAGTATTCAAAGATGGCCATCATCTCTTTAGTAGAGAAATTGAATACAGTTATGGCACAATAACACAAATGAGATAAAAAAATAATAAAATACGACATATGACCTAGGGTATAGCATATTGAATCTACTCAACATGATCAATTCATTAGTTGAGAAACATATATTCTAGCAAATGTATGACAATATGCTCTTGTAATATATTGGTCGCACGAGTTAGTAGATAAGTAAGAGAATTGTAAAATTCCAATCAATTAAACTCGGCATGGGTGAATGGGAGATATTGGACACATGTCCACCCATGATTGGGTTAGACATGGGTCATTGTATAAATTTATAATGGTCATTAATAGTGTTTGAATATAATGGATAATTTGTAAAAATACATTACATAAGACAAGTGAAAATATTGTCAGATTAGAGAAGATTATTCTATGAACATCTTCGTAACGTATGGAAATTAAGAAGACAATCCGTAAGTGATTATCTTCAAGATTATGTGTACTAAAATTTGAATGATTTGTGATCCTAACACAATCTTTGTAATTATATTATAATCTAACAATATTCTTCTTCTTAAAAGAGGTTTTGGTTTATTTACCTAATTGACATACGTAATAAGTTTGTATCTTTTTCAAACTTCACCATAGGTGTTACATTTACTAAATATTATTTCTAAGATTTGAAATTGTTTCCATACTAACATGTCCTAGTCTTTTATGCCACGTTTATGCACCATCATTCATTGAGTCATAACACTTAACTCCTTGATCAGAAAGATTATTCAAATTAGTGATAAATATGTTTCCTTCTACTTTTCCAATGAAAAATATACAGTCATCTTCAATATTAGAATCAATGTAAGAATCACCTTCAAAAGAAACTTTAAAACCTTGATCATAAAGATGACTCATACTTAACAAGTTATGCTTCAACCCATTAACCAAAAATACATTATCAATAAAAGTATTCTTCTTTTAGACTTTATTAAAGCCTATTATCTAGCCCTTTATTTTGTCTCCATAGGAGACATAACCTCCATCCTTAAACTTAAATGAAATTAATTGATTGAAATCTCTTGTCATGTGCCTAGAACATCTACTGTCTACATACCACTGGATACCTTTGGATGCCTACAAAAAAACATATTTATTTTATTTTAATTACCTACATTAATTTAGGTCTTTAGGGGTTAGTTACCTTCCTACTTCCTATTCTTTGGGAAAAACTAGAAGATATTGCAATTTTATTATAACAATATCTTTCTAAATTTCTAAATCTACCATAATGATCATAACTTATGTAACATCATAAGAATGTACACGCTACCCAAAACTTTTTCTGTATGCACATCAATGTGTTAAAGCCCTGGATGATCTTATTTGGTCTGGTTTAGGCCTAGAATATGTATATTATGTGTTCCTTGGTCTAGGATATGCATGGAGGATGTTTCTATATGATGTAAAGTGCATTTTTGATGCATGAATAGGTGTTGTTCGAAATTTACTCCTATAGGATCTATATACACTGTTTTTAGTCTTTGCATTTTCAAAGTAGTTAAATTATTCCTATAAACATGCATATTTACTCTAGATATAGTTCTTAAAGTGTACATAAATTCATAATTATCCTTCCTAGGTTGAGTTCTAAAGGTGGATGCAATATTGTTCAAAGATGACTTAGGGGTTTCCTCTTCATTTAAGTTCTTACCTTTAACAAAAGTAGTTTTAGCACTAACGTTCTTACTACCCTGAATGAAACCTAATCCAAACCTAGCATTTGAAGCTTTTTAAGCTTCAGGAATGCTATCTAGTTTTTCCTTTCCCTTAGTGAACTTTTTTAATGATTCTTTTAAAATTATTACCTCATTATTAAGGGACTCATTTTCTTGCAATGTTTTCTTTCTATCATTGTCAATACATACATTCTTGGCTTCCAATTCATGGAAATCACTTCTAAGCCTATTGATGGTGTGTGATTCTATCTAAGTTTTAAATAAAAATTAAGCAAGAAACATGCTAACTAAATCGTAACATAAAAAAAAGGTAAGTGTGCCTATTGCTAATGTAATATAATTTTGGCAAATCTAGGTGTCAATCCATAAGGACTGCTAGTATTAATGGAATCCTATCCAAATTAGCTAACCTATCAAAATGGTGGATTGAATTGATTGTTTGAAAAAAAAAACTAAACAAATAAAATAAACATCTAAAACAATGGAAAAGATTAATAATTAATGATGAAGCTAGGATTAAGTCCTTCAAGGATGCATTCGTAATTCTAGATTTATTATACCTTAGAATCTCTAATGTAAAATTAACTCTCTCTTGAGTTATACAACCCTATTTCATTCAATAAATTAGCCAAAAGTTATCCTTATCCCAAATTTGTTGATTGAATGCATTACTTGGTTTTGTAGAATCTATTGTTTCAGTTAAGCTCACACTTAACTTAGATATCTTAGGTAAGCCCATCTCTAGATTCCCATGCAAGATATTTTGTGAATGAAGTGATATAATACATAAAATCAATCTCTCAATCCAGTCATATCCAAATCAAAGCCTTGATAATAAAGTTTATGTTTGCATAAAAATTGAATTTGGGGTCATAAGTATCCATTAATAAGCCAAATTCAAAATCTAGAACTCATGTTAATGTAAGAATAACAATAAATACTATATCATAGAGTTTGCAAAAAATTCAAATCCTATGGGAAACTTAGTTCATACACATTGTATTAATCATACAAATAATCATAGAAAAAAGGAATTAGAAAAGCTCAGATTGAGATTGTCTTGAATCCTTGATGCTTGATGAATAAAATTCAGTCCTTGATCTTCAATTCGAAGTGTTTTAATTTGTTTCTTTTTAATTTGTATGAAAGCCTTTGGAAGTGTCTTAGGGTTTTTTTCCTCAAGAACAGTGGCTTAATTTTTCCCTCTAGAGGCTTAGAAGACTTAAAAATCACAAAATTATGTCAAGAGAGTCTGGCTAATAGAATTTTGCATGGACTAGGTGATGGCCTTGGATCAGGATGTGGGGTTTTTTGTCCAATGGCCATGGCCTTGGCCCTAGCCATGGCTCAGGCCATGATCTTTTGCTATATTTTCCAACTTTCACCATTTTGCAATCTTTTCTTCATATCTTCTTCTTTGCTTTTCCTTTGGTTATGAAAATTGTTATGGAGTTTCCTCACTTGATGTAGTTGAACCCCAAATTAACTCCACAACAATTGCAATCCCAAAAGTGCCTCAAGTTGTTCTTTAAAATCATATGAAATGTGATTAATCATGAAAAATAAGTAAGCAACATCTCATTAAAAGATTTTTACTAAAACTATATGGATTCACATGAAATTTCATAAAAAACTTCTCATAACAAGGACTAAATCATACCTAAAATATGTATGTTTTAAGAGCTATTACTTATGATTCTCTAATCTAAGCTCATCAATTAAATTCATGCATTGCTTATATTTTGAAGATAGTTTCTTCTTTTTCAAGTTCCCACCATGCAATCATTTATCCAAATTGTCATAACTCAATGCATAGTCATAAATATCATCATCAAAAGTGTTTAACGTAGAAGGTACCTCATTATCTAGAGCCATCAAGAAAAGTTTGCAATCTCATTTTCTAATTTTTCATCCTAGGATTATCTTAAGGATTCCAAAAATGCTTTTAGTGCTTTCCTTATCTCTTTCCTTCTCTTCATCTTATTATTATTTCTTGTTTCTCATTTCCTTTAAGGAGTGGGCATTGACTCTTTAGGTGACTTGGTTTCCTACATTAAAAAAAAGTTACATCAGTGGAAAACTTTCTTTTAAATTCACTATTGCCTTGGCTTTTTATTTTAAAGTAACACTTCTTCTTTAGAAATTTCTTGAATCTTCTTATAAGGAGGGATATTTCATCTTCACTATCATCGAATGTGGCCTCCTTATCACTTTTCCTCCTCCTTTATGACTTTAAATGCCAAGTTCTTCCATCTTGAGGTCACTTCCTCCTCTTTGGCTTTAAATGGTCGTCACTTTTGGTTCCTACTGCTCAACAATGACCTTAAAATCTTTCTCACAAGCTCAATGTTAGTTTAGGGTTTTCCAAATACTTTTAAAGGCATTAATAATATCAATGAATTGATTATAAATATAAAAAATGTTTTCATTATGATGCATGGAAAATAATTCACATTGATGTGTAACATTGAAACTTTACTCTCCTTTACCTAATTTGTTCCCTTATGTATGATTTCAAGTGTGTGTCAAATGTCATGAGCAGTTTATCATATGGAGACTTTATTTTATGCATTTCTACTTAATGCATAAGACAAAATATGCAAGGCTTTCATATTTAGTGAAATTGATCTCTCATCATCCAATGTCCACTCTTCCTTTACCTTAGGCACCCTTTGACCATTTTCAAACTTAATGCGAACATATGACCCTTGAATTAATGTCTCATATCTTAACATTTTCAACTATAAGGAAAAATTTCATCCTAGTCTTCTAATAAAGATAATCATTCCCATCGAAAAAAGGCCCTTTACTAATGTTTTACCCTTCTAGGTTAGGTGAACCTATCAAGTGTGTTATGCTAGATCTTTTTCTAATAATTTTTTTAAAAAATAACTAAACTAAGATGAGCATTACTTTGATACCAATTTTTAGTACTGAAGGCATTTAAGAAGTGGGTGAATTAAGTGTTTTACAAATTTTATCATAATATAAAATTTTAAACAAATCAAGACAAATTATTAACTAAAGGAAGTTCCTAAACCAAAATCAACCAAATGTAATGTGAAATCATTAGAACATAATGAAATTATGAAAAAATCACTTAATTATAATTAATATAGATATAAATAATATGTCCATATGATAAAAATATCATAAAATTTCACTCACACAATCAACTATAGAATAAGAATGGATTAAAGTTACAAGTACCAATCTTTCAATTTACAATGATACAAATGTCAAATTATTTAAGAGTCAATAAATCAAATTTACATTTAATTAGAAAAAAGGTTTTAAGGAAGAAATAGGATATAGAGATTTACAGTAGTTTAAAAAAAAAGTTGTCTAATCTAGTTCCAACACGAACGACGATAGATTTTATACTATTACCAATGAAGCAATTACAAGTCTTCTTCAATGGGTGAAGAACAACCCTTAAAAATATAATTTTCTTTATTGAAGGTGAAAAGAAATCTTTTCCCAATATTTTTAAGGAAAAAATTAGCCTATACACAAATCTTCTTTCTACAAGAGAGGCGAATAGAGACCTTAGAATTTTCTTAAAAAGTAAAGAGCGGCCTATAAAAATTAACCCCATAAAAAAGAACAAAAACATATCCATAAAAGGTGTTTCACCTTAAGCTTAAACTAAGTGATTTTTAGTGTGTAAAATTCAAATGAATGTATAATGACCCTATTTAAACCTTAATAAAACCAAAAAAGATGGTTTAACAACTTCAGAATTAGATTTAAAACACTAAATATGAAGATATGTGAAAAACAAAAAATCTAAAAATCTAGACAACTTAGAATTTTTTAACTTTTTAAGCAAAACGAATCATCTAGGAGTACAATCAAACAAAAAAAAAACATTTATACACTTCTTAATGACTCAAAGAAACATAAAACAATCAATTAAATGTACTAAAACTCAATTATAAAGCCAAGAAAATAGATTAAATAAGAAATTGTCCCAATAATTCACAAATTTTAGTATGTTGTCTTCTAAAAATGAAAAATCAATCTAAAAACATAATTAAATGATAAATATTGATTTATAAGACTCATAAACCTTAAAGATTCAAAGAAAAATAAGTTTAGTACTTAAGAACAAGTCTAGAAGGTTGAATTATAGAGTTAAACATAAGATATATAAGAAGCTTGAAGCAGATGAGTTTTTACACAACTTTAATACATTAATATTGCACAAAATCAATAATTCAAAGCTAACACATCATTCAAATCCTTTCATATGATTAAAGAGATTAAGAACAAGGTTTTAGAGGCATATAATCAAATCTAAAGCCAACTAAAGTTGGATTGAATATCAATAGCATAAGAATGATATTAAACTAGATTAAGGTAAAGAGAATCTTGAAAGATCACTTAACAAAACCCATTTTTCAATTGTTTTTGGTGGCTATATTGTTAGTTTTATGTTTTAGGGTTTGATAAATAAATTATAAGATGAAAATACCTGTTGGTGAAGTTATATTTTTGTAATGAAATGGAAAAGGAAAGTTTGTCTAAATCAAACACTTAAAACGTTGGTTTTCATTAAGGATCAATGCTGCCGTTGTTAACCACCATTGATTTCCTGAACTAAAACTACAAAATATGATTACAAACATTTTTAATCATTTCTAAAACCTCTCCTCACATCAAACTTAATTTAAAATAGTTTTTAAAACATATTAAAAAAATAATTTTCACTTGCTACATTGATTTTAGTGCTATAGAAAATTTTGTAAAAACTTAAAACTTATAAGATGCTAATAGAAAATTTTGTAAATACTTAAAACTTATGAGATGCATGATTGAAAAGGTTGAGCCCTTATAATATGTAAACTACTAGTGGTACTTATAGATGATTAATGAATATGGCAAATGATCTTGGACCTTCCATAATGTGTGACATTACTTTTCCTTCAACTTCAAGCTCTAAGTCCAATCTTCCATCATTATATAGCATACAAACATAAACAATTTGAAGAATATATGTTTTTGTTATCATTACAAGAAATATTAGAATCTACTTTGGTTCAACAACTTCCATCACAATTTAGTTGGGCATTGTCTTTGATATTTAGATAATATAAATAAACATAACTAGGAAGAGAATGGAAAATAAAACTCCTTTGAATTTAAAATGAATTACTCTTCAGCCATCCATGTTAAATAAAGGAAGAAGATCAAAACATCGGTAAATGTGAAAGCATAAAATAATGAAAAATAGATAATACCATAAAATGAAATCCTAAACTCCTTTATATTGCTCCAAACCTCAATAGTTAGGTTGCTTCCCAAAAAGCAATTTTTTAAGGGTCTTTTATTTGGACCTTAATGTTAGAGATTTATAATTCTCATCTTAATTCCATTCCTCTAACTAGAAGGAGGTCTCTATACCTTCTAAGTAATCTTAATTCTTTTAATCTAGTGGAGGTAATCAATAATAAGATAAATTAATCCAAAAGGAGTTTGGATGATGCATCCATTCTAGTCCGAGGTGTTGCTCCAATTTTTGTAATAAACCATCAAATTGCTTACCCATATATCGAATGAATTTGCATGGTTATCTTACCATTGATAGTATTGTCACTAATGATTTGACATTCCATTGAGTCAACTACCAATAATTACAAAAAGACATCTAAGTGTGTAACCCAAAACTTCCATAAAATAAAATTATTTAAGATAAACAAATAATACATAAATTAAAATAAAAAGATTAATTATTAGACAAATAGAAATAAGGCATTTCAAATATTCTAATCTTTAGTAACAATGTCAAAAACTTTATATGTGTGAAGTTTTAATTAATAGACTAAATAACAATCAATAAGATTAAGACCTAGATGAGGTGTCTCCCTCAAGCCTTAATGTATGCAATCTTTCTCTTAATTCAATGCTTAACCCAATTCACATAGACTAGAAAATCCATTAATTGAATTATAATCTCTCGCGAGAAATACTATTCCTATGATCGTGGTTGATTAATTAGAATCTCTTCTAAATTAAAACCCCGATTACATGAATTACTCAGATACACAGATTTTATTATTTTAGTTAGGTTTAAACCTTATTTAGGGAACTTATGTAAGCCTCTCCATAGCACCCCATGCAAACCTTTCTATTCATGCTATGATCTTTATATAAGTGATTTCTTAATCTAAATATTTGAAATCTGATATTAAATTAAAATTGCTAACAAAATCTCAATGTATATGCAATAATAACCATTAAAAAATCTAAAAATTTTTGGTATTTCATTTAATCGAAGCATAATTCAAAAACATGTAAGTCTAGGGTTCATCCCATCTAGATAAAAAAAATCAAATCATAATGATAGCAATAAATAGTATAATGGTTAAAGAAGAAAAAAGAACTAGACGACTCATTCTCATGCGATGCATCTCTTCCATCTTCATTTAACCTCTTATTAGAATTCCATCTAATCTTCTTGAATCTATAATTGAATCTTGATTTCCTCCTAGTTTATTGCTTCAACCTTAAGTAAAAATAGCTTGAAAAAGTGTTTTCTCTCTCGAGTGACAACTACTCTCACTTTAGGATCAACAACCCTTGAAAAATCCTAAAAAACCACATATGTAGGACTTTGACCTACCTCTCTCATGACCATGACTTTTGCTTTGAGAGAAGCCGTGAAAGTGCGATGCAAGAAGCATCACAACTTGAGTCAAAATCTTGGATCAGGTCATGAAACCTATTGTCTTTAGCTACAATTCTTTCTTCTCTTGGGAGCATGATGACATGGGTCATAGGCATGGCCTAGGCTATGATTCCTACTGTCTTCCTTCCTTTCTTCTAGTCTTTAATAAAAGGAATCATCCATCCTTATCCCTGTTCATATAAATCATCTAAGACTTACAAATTAACATTTTTTAGTAAAATCTCACAAGAGTATTATCGAATTCAATAATTGTAACATTTAAGCTTAAAAATTATGTGAAAGATACTTAAGACTAAGCTTTAAAAGATTAAAATTGAGCTAAGAACATGTATAACTTAGGCCTTATCACTAAGATTAGAAGTGTCTCTTTGCAGATCCTGTGTGAATGAACTCTCCTCAACACAAGTCTCTGAGGAACAAGCTTACTTTTTTATATGTTCGATCAGTGAGGAAGAGATAGTAAAGGTGGTTAAAGTTCTTAATGCTTATAAATCTCTAGGCTCAGATGGATTTGGTGCTTATTTCTTTTAAGACCTATGGAACCTGATCAGGAATCAGGTCTTCAAACTATTATTGAAAAATTTCAACTATCGCAAACTTCTCAAAGCCATTAATATGTCTTTTGTTAGCTTTGTTTCTAAGTTTATTAACTCTATTGATCTAAAATTTTTCAGTCTAATTTGTTGTTATAATGCCATTTAGAAGATTACATAAAAAATCCCCAAGTCAAATACTGAAACAAAATTTGCGTTATTTGATTAGTATTGTTTAAACTAAAATCTTTCAAGGGAGGAACATAGGGAAAAATATTTTTTGAGTCTAAGAAATATTTAACTTATACCATAAGAAGAATCTTATAAGGTATTATTCATTCAAATTGGACTTGAACAAGACTTTTAATTTAATTAACTTGGGCTTTCCTAGAGAACTATGAACTGTTATTTTTTCCTACTTAATTTATAGTCTAGATAATGGAATGCTTTACCTCAATTTCTTTTAGTGTCCTTGTCATTAGGGAACCCATCAAATTTTGCTAATGAAGGAAGGGCTTAAGGTAGGATAATCTTCTCTCTCCTTACCTATTTACTTTGTGTATTGACGTTATTAAGCTGTTATTTCATAAAATCTAATTGAAATCTAATTTTACTTATCACAATCAATGCAAGGATTGGCGTGTACATAATTTAGAACTTGCTGATGACATAATCCTTCTATGTGGAGCTAATAGGCAATCCATCAAGACTCTTATAGACACAATCAATTACTTCTTTGAAATTTCTAACTCGAATGTTAATAGATCTAAAAGCCATATTATTCTCAACTACAATAGAACTTCATGCTAACTGATTGAAGCCATAGACTATACCTCAAATTAAACCACTCTTTTTTTGTTACCTTGGTTTTCCTACCATCTACTCCCTAAGATTTTGAAATTCTACTTAAAAAAATGCACCAAAGGGTAGGTAATTAGTATAAAAAATTACTGTCCTTTGCTGGGACACTTTTACTTACTAATTGTATCCTAAATAACATTCATAATTGCTTGACCTCTCACTTGATTTTGTGATGGATCATAATCAAAGCAATAAAAAGAATGATAAGAGATTTCCATTAGCATGATTATCTAGTAAAGAAAGGTTTTTTCAAGGTTAATTGGTAGTAACTTTCATAAACTAAAAGGAGTAGCCAATTCAATTTCAAATTCAATTCAGGTAGGAGTAGCCAAGAGGATTTGGAGAATATTAACTAATAAGGATGAGATGCGACATTCAATCTACATTTATATATAATGTAGGAAACTGTAAGGGCTATTCAGTTTTAATTGATGATTATACCAAACATGATCCTTTATAAGTTATACTAGATGA
This sequence comes from Pinacopodium congolense, assembly GCA_028565735.1. Classification (NCBI taxonomy): domain Eukaryota; kingdom Viridiplantae; phylum Streptophyta; class Magnoliopsida; order Malpighiales; family Erythroxylaceae; genus Pinacopodium; species Pinacopodium congolense. The sequence continues at coordinate 36,032 of JAOXYD010103524.1, read as the reverse complement.
CTTTAACTTTAGTCATTTGTTTCTCCCTAATGTTCAATGTGAAACTCTTAACTACAAAAATTAGTGGAAATGTTCATTCATGGTTTTTAAACTTATTTGTGACAAATTCTGGAAGTATATTCCAAATCATCATACAGAGGATAAGGTCTTATGTCTTAAGCATTCTTTTAGAACTTCTTATAATAAATCACGCAGGGAACCACTTTGGTGGCCTCTCCTTTAGTATCTTGGCACCTATCGGTATTATGTAAAAAAACCTTCCTAATGTGTCTTTTATTAGTTGATTAGAATTTAAGAATATGCTCTCTATTATTTACAAAATTAGGTTGGGAGACAATGATTGATAGATTCTATATGCTACAAAGAATGAAACTGGAATCTATTGATCATTTATTCATTAAATATAACATCTTTACTTAGCTCTAGCTTAAGCTACAACTCCTTTTATCTCATTCATAAAACAAATAAGGATGGTGTAATATATATAATTGGGCTACTTCCCCTAAAGGTCTATCACTTCTTGATAACACTGCATTTAAGGTGGATTTTTGATGCTGCATGTATGCTTTATGGAGAGAAAGGAACAATATAAAATTTAGAAATGAAAGTAAGGAAATATCTTAATCTATGTAATAATTTGTAGATTGGATCAAAGAGATATTTAAGGTTAACTTGGAAAATATATTTCTCTCTCAAAGGGTGTTGATAACCTAGAGACTCTAACATCTTTAACTATAGTGTTTGACTTTCATTATGTGCTTTTGTTTCTTAATTCAAACTTTATCAATTATTCATACTAGTTTATTGAAATATCTAGCTTATTTTCTTACCTTTCCATTAGTTTCTCTCTAACTTGATTTTGATTAGTTATTTGAATCTATGCTACTTTAAAATTTGTTGCTATTTGATCTTTATCTTTGTTATTCTTCCCTTACTTCTACTCCCCTCGTTTTTCTCTTCTTTCTTTCTCCGTTCATCCTTCATTCTCCTCTATAATATTTGAGTTCTAGTTTTTTCACCTTTCACTTTTTGATAATGATACATTGAATTTCATTTCAACCTTCAACCCTTTTTCCCTTTTTAACCATTTCCTTTAGATCCTTTAATGTTTTTGCAACCCTTTTTTTGCTTAACCTTCTCTTTCCTAACTCCAGCAACAAATAGTGAGCCCTTTAGCCCCTTTATCACTTTTTTGGATAAATTAACTAATAATAATATTAATAATAAATCAACTGTTTATGCAAGAGTAACCTAGAAAAAGAAGCCATAAACTAGGTCAGGAAGGCTAAAAAACACTGCCGCCCATCTAATGCAAAAACAAAAGGGCCATCAAAATAGTCTACATAATCAAGTAATAAGTAAATAGCATACAGGAGAAGAACAGCTCTACAGAGAACGAAAAACTAGGAAAGAAACAAATAGATATGAAATCCATGACCATTTATAAGTTTGCTTAAAATTTTGATGAAAAAAAACCAAAGACTTCAAATTTTGATCAGATCTTAAACAATCCAAATGAAGAAGCTTCTTGTCTAACATTAACAACAGGACATTTAAAAATGTCTTCAGAACCTATTTTCAAAATTTTCCTTCCGTGAGCAATCCCATCATATTTTTCCTTTTTCCTTTTATTCAAGTTGATGAGATCTTAAATTTCTTCAAAGAACACTTTATCTAAAGGAGAAGGGGATTTTACAGTGTATTTTGGGTGAGACTTAATAAGAGAAGCTAGATTCTAGTACCTTGGATTATGTAGAAGAGAACTAGGAGGAAACTATAAGTTAAATTTGATAGAAGTAGGTGACTTCAAGATGCTAAGTTCACTTAATCATTTGAGCCATAACTGAGGAATAGAGCCTGAAAAATTAGATGGACTAGGGCTTTAAAAGATTGGTGCCTAAACAATTACAGTCCTTCAAGCCACTCTCCTTCTTCAGTTGAAATGAGTAACAAATGGGAAGTTGCGATTAAGAGTTGTCTCCTTGACCTATTTTTTTTATTCTTTTTGCTAGTGATCTATTTTGTACTTAGTTATCCTTTAGGCAGATGCCTGTTGCCCTAGTTTTAAATAGAAAATTTGATCAATCAATCGCAAAACACTCATATCTAAACTTGTCATGACTATTTTCCTTTATGCCATCTCCCTTTATCCTCATCAACCAAGACTTTTTTATCTTTGGTTTTCCTTTTCTCTAGACATGGTCCACTTGAAATTACTAGAATACTTGAAAAAAAAAAAGTTAGATAAAAAGTAAAATAAAACTAAACAACTACCTTTTATCAATGTATATGCTGATAATGTCTATAATTTGAGAGACCATTATAGTGGAAATGCTCTAAGAATTAATATAGATGTCTTTGAAGGTAGCTTGTTTCTTTCATTTTGAAGGTTATAGACATAGGTACGAAGGATTAGCTTGAGAAGGTTTTCATCTATATTTATGAGGTTAAAAGGACTTTGAAATCAATTTAGGAAATTATGGAGGTTGGAAGGTGTAAAAAAGTTTATTTGAAAGTGGTTTGGGATTGAATGCCAGATAACTTTTGAATAGGTACATTTGAAAAAAATGGTGATTTATACTTTCACGAGTATCCAAGCATAAAGAAAAAAAAGTATGGGTTTTTAAGGAAAGATAAGGTATCTCAAATTTGGAGTTTGTTTTAGAATACTAGCAATAGAATGAATTTATACCTGGGGAAAGCTTTCTTATGCCATACTAATTTATCCCAGGGGACATTTAGGAGGGATGATCTTAGTCATTTATAAACTAAAGCATTTTTACAAATTTTTGTATGGCTTGTCAACCATTCCAGCTTGCCATTTTTATAATTATCTAGTAAATAAAGCATCGGTTCAATGGAGAGACTTCAGAAAACGGAATTATTAGTAGAGTTCTAGTTCCAAATATTGCCCTTGATGATTTCAGAGATTTTTGCTCCAAATGGGAGATCTAAACCATTTATCAACTAAAGAGTAGTAATATTTGTGAGGATGCATCGAGGATGCCATGGATTCTACCACAAAACAGTTGAAAAACCATTTCTAATCTTAATTCTAACTGGGTTCCTAATTTGGTCCCTCACTTCAATTATTTTCCTCCAACTGCAAGAGCTACCAGTTTTAAACTTTGTATTCCCAAAATTTTTCCCTCTAAGTATAATGATATGGACCCATTTTACCTACAAAGCTTTAACATCATTAAATAAAATTCAAATCCTCCTAAAGAGGAATTTATTCCAAGTTTTAATGTGTTTGTTACTTAGACTTCCTTCTTTTTTGGTTTCATAAATATCTATCCAATATACCTTAGCCAAATGATTGGAATTAGACACCTCAAACCAAAGGAAATCATGTAGTTTAATTTCAAATTCTTTAATGATAGAGGAAGGTAGTAGAAAGTGATTAGACTAGTAAACATGGAATGTAGATAAGATGGAAGTAATAAGCTAAAGCCTACTAGCATTGGATAAGAATCTATTAGTCCATTTCTTAAGCCTAACATCTATTTTTTCGAACAAATTTGGTACAATCCTTCTTAGAAAGTCTGCTTGATAGAAGGGGAAGTCTATGGTATTTAATAAAGAGCTTGCTTGGATTGATACCTACAAGAGTAATAATATCATGTTTAAGATTTATGGAATCTTTGGATTAAAAAATTTACTTATGGAAAGATTCATTTCAAGACTAGAAAAATTAAAGAATAGATTTAGGCCATCAAATAAGGTTTTAATAGACTGACTATCATCATAGAAAAAAAAGAAGACAATTATCATCAAATAAAATGTGAGACTAATAAAGTTTATTACAATGCTAATGATATTTAAAATTGTCGTTCCTAGCCATAGAATGATTTGGAATCATTGAAAGAGTTTCCATACAGGTGTAGTGTTGTTGGTTACCCCTATTTTGATGCCAAATCCTCTAATGTACCTTTTTATAAGTTGAAATATAGGTTTAGTGTTATTGGCTGGTTTAATACTCAATAGTTCAAATAATTAAAATAATTAACATTCAATTCTAATTCAATTCAAAACTAACAATATGACAGTATACTGGTTAACAAGTAATAAAGTCGAACATTTTTATGACTCTAGAATGTCGAACTCACAAGAAAAGTGCGACTACTAGGGCAATAAAATTATAGTTATCTCTAGGCTTAAAACAACTTAATATTAAAGGTTATCTTCCTAAATTATCCTAAAACTTCCAAACTCTGCAATGAAATTCCAAATTACTTTAAAGATCACCAAATTAATTACCTAGCTAAGGATTATGCTTCAATTGACTTCATTGATTTATGGAATGGATTATAATGCTTAATCTAGGTTCTTCACTGAATCAAGACATTGCTATGGTTAAGTTAAAGCCTTTTCTCTAACTATTCTAAATCGAAGTTTGGTCATTAATTCAATTAATAGGCATTATGCTTAAAGTTCAAGAAGTACTAATCCTAAATTCCACATTTATGATTAGTACCCTCATGATTAACCAAAGTAGATTTCCTGGATCCTTGAATAAAATCATGAAGTTTACTGAATTTTCCAATGATTAAAATAGATAACTATTAGATCTTTAATCTCATCTTAAGTGGCTAACTCATAATAAGCATTACGATCTACTATAAAAAAAGATTAACACCCAAAAAATGTGGTTAGAACTCAATTAATCCATCTAAGAACCTATCCTTAGCTCCAAACAAGATTAAAACATCATATATATGCAGGAAAAAATTAGATTGAGTTAAGACAACGCATCTTCTTGTAATATACAAAGAAGGAGTAAGAAGTAAGTGATAAAAGAGGTTTAGATTTCACCAAACAAAGCTCCAAAGTGTTACAAAAATTTCAATCACCTTAACAAAGTCATAAAATCCTTAATTACAGTTTAAAATAACCAAAAATGAAGGTGGAAAAAGAAATAAAAACAAAAACCTAACCTAAAGAAAGAAAAGACAAAAGCTAGACTAAATATGATCTATACTACTATAAATCTTCTATTAACTACTCGAAATTTGATCTCTGGAGCTTCATTTATATGTCTGGAGCAAGCAGGCATAAGTTGGCAAGTTTCAGCCAATATGATTTGAGGTTTAGCTAGAAAAAACTCAATAAGTAGTAAAATCACACTTGAAGAATAGTCAAATAGTGTCATAATACCTTTGTTGATCAATAACTAGATTTGAAGCAAAACGATGCTCCTTTATAGTGAAACGATGGTACAGATAACCTACCATTTTACTCTCTATTTTCGAGTTTTAGCTGCATTTTTTTAGATTTTCCTCACTCCTTTAGCTCCAATATGCAAAGTTACAAATTCAAAAGTTAATTAAACACTTTAACACCAATTTATGAGAAAATGTGCATCAAATTTCACTAGAAAACACTATAAATCAAGCACTTATCACTTACCCACACTTATATTTTACTTGTCCTCTAGCAAATCATTCAATCATTTAATTCAAAATAGCCTATAACTTTAGGAAAAATTTTCGAACTCATTAAACACAACCATTGACACCTTTACTTAATCATTAAATCATTAAACAAATCATTAAGATGTTATATGATTAATCAAGCATGGTAATTAAAAAACAACTTCAAGTGACTTCATATTCTTTCAAACTTCAACTTAACTTACATTAAATGATTTCCATGCATAAAATGGATATACACAAAAGTAATCTCACAGCTTTTAACCATTAAGCACCAAATTTACACCTAAGAGTGAGCTTTTAAGGATGATTGAGAGGTCATTTAATTTTATCACTCGAAGATGAACATTTTGTCGTGAACATCCTTGGTACTTCAATTAAGTCACCTCCCATCAATTGGCTACTAATTCCACTCTTTAACTTCAACCAATTAGTTCAAAGCCAGAGGAGTGAATAAATTTTTTGGTCACTTTTCACAATTTAAGCACTTTTTCATTTTCATCGTCAAAATTTTTTCATTGAATTTCATTTTGAATTTAGACAAGATATGAAAATACTGAAAGAAGTCACAAAAAGCTTTAGGAAATATGCATTTTTATATAAGGAAACTCATAATACTTATCAAGTATCCATAATCTAAAACATGAAACCATAAAAGTTCATTGTTGATTAACATGATTAACTAATAATATAACATCTCAAAACATCAAAATAATCTAAATTAAAAGGAAAAATGTCAATGAAATTCATCAAAATTGGAAATGTTTTTTTCCACATATTATAGATTATTTTGAAAATGATAATAAAATGATAAACTTTAGGACAAATGAACATAAGTGTGATATAAACCATTCCTTCCCACACACTTAAATTTAACATTGTCCCCAACATTAACAACACAAACAATAAAGGCATAAATATAGGAGAAAAGGGGAAAGAAAGCATCCAAAATGAAGATAATATGCATTAGGATCCAATGGGGTGAACTTGAAACTTGCTCATTGAAATAATACCTACAAATCCATAAAAAGACAGATCAAAGCACCAGAAATCAAAGAGAAAGAAGCCATGCTCCCTAACAGAAATATGAAAAAAAATGGCAAGGAGCGCAAAAAGGAAAATAAAAAAACACATAAAAAAGAAAACACACTAAAGAACACTAAATCCTACTTCTAATGCCTCCTTTTTAAGCTTTACAATGCCGATCTTAGAGAGGGATCAAACGCAACAAGCTCTTTATACATGTTTGATATTGCCTCCAGAAAGTAAGTTTTGGCTTGAGATCTCTTTATCTACAAGTATGAAAATGTTACAATTAAAAATAATCGTACATGTTTCTATTTTGGAGTTTTGTGTTTTGCCTACAACTTGCCTTAAATGTTTGAGTCAGAAGACCATTTTTCAACGTGAAAGAATCAGACACCAAAGTTTAATCTTTCACAAATTCAAAACCTCCTAGCTATAGGAAAATGGTTCTTAGATAGGATAGTTTGAGGGCTAAAGTTTACGTGCAGTGAATGCACTACTTGAGCTTCTCTTCTAATAGCATCCATCTGTGCAAGCATAATAGCCCCTGCTCTTGCATCATTACACAACTGCTCCAAAATTTCATATTGCATTATAAATTTCTTATAGTAGTTAATAATAATCCAAAAAAAACTATTAAGTAACAATGACTTGACTATGGTTTCAATAAAGGGGAAAAAAAGTTGGTGACACCACCATCATTCCTAATAAGTAATGACCACCCTTCGGGCATATAGACATTTGGCAGTGTATGGAGTACCAATCTTCATTTTGAACAGATCAACTTGTTGAACATGACAATTATCTTTATCCATCCAAATTTTGATTGCATCAAGTGCCAGATTAATGAGATATTGCTGAAACCATGACGTTATAGATCAACACATATTTGGTGAAATAGGCAAGTCTAATCTCCACTCTAATTATTAGCTTCATTTTTTAGAAGATGACAACAAGCTATTACTTTAATTAAACCTACATGTTTCTGACAGAAATCTTATATTGATCTAATCGAAAACACAACAGGAAAATTTAAAGTTTTCTATAAGATCTCTTCAATAAAAATTTTACTTTAAACAAAAATAAAAATTAAAAAGGTTTCAGATAAACTTGATTAAAGTTTTTTTTGTTAGAGTTAACGTCTTCTTGTATCCTTAACTTACAACCGTTCATGCATTCGACCTCTAATGATATTCACAAGTCTATTAAAAGAGAACTTAAAATGGTTTTAAAAGGAAGACATAGTTATTGTAGCAACCCTAGGGTTACCTTCCTTATATAAAGGAAAAGGCATATTTTTCCTAATATTAAAATTAAATAAAAATCATAATTAAAGTCTAACTTTAATTATAATTATAACTTAATTTTAATTTTAATTAAATCAAATATATCATATTTAACTCTAAAGTTTCTTAAACTTTACAAGTAAGTCCAACTTAATTAAATTTTGCTCTCTTCCAATAAACCTATATGTGTGACCCATCAGGTTCCTAATATGTTAGCAAGGATCATAAATTATAATTCTAATTTATTATTAAAATTAGATAAATTTAAATTTCTTTTAATTCATCTTTAATTCTCCAATTAAATAATTTATTATCCAAAATCAAGATTGACGTCTAGCAACATGTCATAATTACCCAAATATTAAGAATGTCAAAGTGATTTGATGGACTTGTCCATGCATAGATATAATATATAATTTGATTCTTTCGTCATACAATGTTCCAATTATAGTTAGAATATGGAATTAGTGTCTACTTTATAAATTCTAATCATATTATTTCTTACTAATAAGTAAATGATTTATAATTGATATTTAAAAACTCATTTTCAAATTTCAATTCACTTTGCCCAGAAAATTCTCAAGTCATCACTAATTAAGAATTATAGAATATTCTCCCTAATTACTAAGGTAGTAAATCCTGTATTAATTTAAACAACCATCTTCTTATAGTTCATAGTATATCTAAGTACTACCGACTGACTCGCTTTATAAAGTAGGTCATAAGTAGTATCAAAATATAATAATTCCTATATAAGATAAATTTAGTAATCTCAAGTCCAAGGATTAATTATACAACCATCATTTTAAAAAAATCTATAGACACACATGTAATGTTCCATTTAGGATCCTCAAGATCGGGTCAGTTCAGTGAATTTATTCTCTAATAAGCACTCACACATTTGTTTAAGTGTATCTACAATTTAATTTATGAGATCAATTACTTTGTTCATAAGAAAGAAACATAAAGTATGATAGTCTAATTGTTTAATTAATACCCTGTTTTAATGAAATTACTACTAGAAACATTTTAGGAATTAAAAAAAATACAATCTGAATCTCATATTATAATCTCATTATAATTTTTAATTTCATATTAATTATTTCAGGAATTTTATCTTTATGATTAATTATTAAATATAATTAAAAAATTCATAAAGTTAAAGAATGACTTTTAATGAATAGAAAATTACAATGTCATATATGTGTTTACAACCAATAGACTAGCAAAAAGGCCATAAACTAACAATCTCCTACTTGTACTAAAGTCAATTGCCTATGTATCTAATACCATAGCGATCCATATGTCTATTATATTTCTTTTGGGACAATGGTTTAGTGAGAGGATCTACCATATTCTCTTCAGTGGGCACTCACTCCAGTAAGATGTCCTTCCATTCCATTATCTCTCGAATCAAGTGAAACTTCTTGAGCCCATGTTTGAACTGCTAATGAAACCTTGGTTCCTTTGCCTAAGCAATAGCACTATTGTTGTCACAAAACAATACTATCAGATCAACAATGGTAGGAACTATTCTAAGTTCGGTAGTGAACTTATTGATCCAAACTACCTCCTTTACTGCTTTAAAGACTATAATATACGCAAGATAAGTCATAAAATCTATAATGTTTGGTTGTTTGGAACTCATCCAACTAACCACACTACCATTAAGAGTAAATATGTACCTTGACTGTAATCTACTGTCATCATGATCTAACTAGAAATTGGCATCTAAATAACTCTGAACTCTCAGTTTAGCTCCTCTATAGACTAGAAAAACATCTTTAGTCCATCTTAAGTTCTTTAAGATATTTTTAACAACCATCTAATGACCTTTACCAAGATTGGATTAATATATGTTTGTTATACTCAAAGCAAAAAAAATATCTAGTCTTATACATAGCATCACATATATAACGGATCTTATAGCTAAAACATATGGAATACCATCCATCTTATTTCTCTCTTTTTTGTGTCTAAGGACACATATCTTTTAAGAGAGAAAGCTCATGTGACATTATTAAGAATTCCATCTTATAATTCTCTATACTAGACTTCTTTAACACTTTATCTATGTAATTTGACTGGGATAAGCTAAGCAGCCTTCTTCATCTATCTCTATAGATATTTATTTCCAGAATATAGGCTACTTTCCCTATATCATTCATGGAGAAGTTTTTAAATAACCAAATCTTTACATATTAGATCATTAATATATCATTTCCTATTAACAATATATCATCTACATATAGTACTAAGAAAATAATTGCACTTTCACTTACCTTATTATATATACATGGTTCATTCACATTTTTAACAAAATCAAACTCTTTGATTGTCTCTTTAAAATGGATGTTCCAACTTTGTGACACTTGTTTAGGTCTATAAATAGACTTTTATTAGTTATATAATCGATAACGAAACTCATTGGATTCAAAATCCTTATGTTGTATCATATATACATCCTCTAATAAGTTTCTATTGAGAAATATAATTTTGACTCATTTGCCAAATCTCATAACCATTGTATACAGTAATAGCCGATAAGATCCTAATGGATTTAAGCATTACCAGTAGCCAAAAAGTTTCATCAAAATCAACTCCTTAATTTTATATGTAATCTTTTGCCAGTAGCCTTACTTTGTACATGATTACATTATCATTCATGTCAGTTTTTCTCTTAAAAACTCACTTACACCCAATAGGTATAATACCTTCAGGTGTATCTACCAAAGTCCATACTTGATTAGTATATATGGATTCTATTTCAATTCTCATGGGTTCATGCCATTTTGAAAGAATTAATGTCGGATATTGCTTTCTTAAAATTCTTAAGCTCATCATCTATGAGCAATATATCATCACTTCCTTTTTCTATATATGGATCTAACATATCAGGAGGATGGCGTGTCCTACTAGTGAGTCGTAAACTATATATCCCTTGAACTACCAATTATACATCTGATGTATCAACCTAATGTTTATGTTCCACTTAGATGTTAGTTTGTGGCTCTTAAAGTTCTTTAAGTTCTACCTCACTCCCACTACTTTCCTTAGAAAAAATTCTTTTTCTAAGAATATAGCATGTCTTGAGAAAAACACCTTTTGCTTAAAAGGATGGTAAAATTAATATCTAGAACTCTCTTTTGGATATCCTAAAATCTTATACGTATCTAATTTAGATTGAAGTTTATCAGACATTACACCTTTTACAAAAACATCACATCCCCAAATCTTTAAATGTAATAATTTTAGTCTATTATTAGTCCATATCTCATATGGTATTTTGTTAATTAATTTGGATGGAACCTTATTTAGAAGGCAAGTAGCAGCCCCAAAGGCATAATACCAAAAGATAATTGAAAGATCTGCATGACTCATCATAGAACGTACCATATCTAATAGAGTACGATTTCTCCTTTGAGACATTCCATTTTGTTGTGGAAATTTTGGTTGAGTCCATTATGAGAGAATCTCATTCTACTTTAAGTAACCACAAAAACTTATGGCCTAAGTACTAACCATCTATATCAAATCTACGTATCTTGATACTCTTACCAATTTTTTCTCTACCTCAATTCGAAATTTCTTTAACTTTTTAAATGATTCAAACTTCTATTTTATTAAATACGCATAACCATATCTCGAATAATCATCCATGAATGTAATAAAATATGTATATCTACCTCTTACTTGAGTAGTTATAAGGTCACATATATTTGAATGTATAAAATCTAATAACTCACAAGCACGTTGTCCCTTTCTAGTAAGGGATAGTTTAGTCATCTTACCTGACAAACAAGATTCACAAGTTTCATATGATTCATAATCAAAAGGATTAAGTATCCTTGTTTATGTAACTTAGTGATTCTCGTTTTATTAATATGACCTAACTTATAGTGCCATAAACAAGAAGGATTCGAGTTAATTAATTTTCTTTTTTGACTATTTATGTTGAAGACTGGCTTTTCAAGATCCAATTCATATAAATCATTTGTAAGTGTGCTAGATTCATAATAAATATTATCTTTATGAAAAGAACAACTTTTATTCTTAATCATAAATAAAAATCCATTCATGCCTACACACGAAATAGAAAAATATTTCTAGTAATAATTGGAACAAAATAACAATTATTAAGTTCAAGAATAAGGCTAGAAGGCAAAGTTAAACTATAAGTCCCTATAACTAATGCAGAAACTCTTGCTCCATTGACAACTCGTAAGTCCACTTCGCCTTTACTTAACGATCAACTGTTCACTAATACCTACACATTTTTCTAAATGTGATATCAATATCCTATATCTAATACCTAAAACTAAGAAATAGAAGTAGAAAGATGGAATTCAATTATAAATATATCTGAAGATGAAACAACCTTTTGCTGCTTATCCTTTAAGCTAGTCTTTGCAATTCCTCTTCTAGAGTCCATTGACCCCATAATAAAAACAAATGCCCTTTTCATTCTTCTTCTTGACACCTCCACTAACCTTTGCTACTTTAGCTTGGGCTTTTTACTTCTTCTTCTTCTTCTTAGGATTATTACTCCTTTTCTTTGAAGAATTAACAACAAGAACATAAGTGAATTCCTTCTTGAGGATCCTTCTACTGTCTTCAGCATATTCAACTGCTCTAGTAATGTCACATCTTTCTTATTCATGTTGAAGTTCATGATAAACTATGAAAAGTTTGAAGCCAGAGATTGGAGCACTAGATCAATGGTCAACTCCTAATCTATAACATAACCTAATTGGCTTAATTTCTCAATATAACCAATAATATTCAGTACATGTCATTCTGCTGAAGATTTAGGTGTCATCCTACACTGATATAGCGCTCGTGAAGTCTTAAACCTCTCTACTATACTATGTGCACCACAAAATTATTGAAGATACAATACCATGGATCTAGCATTCATGTTTTCATGTTACCTATGAAGTTCAACAGACATATTAACCATCATCACACACGTTGCTTGTTCATCATCATCTATATGAAGATAATATCTCTTCTAAACATCATTAACTACATTAAAAATAGGTTGAGGTGTAATTAGAGTGTCAAGAACATACAGTTTCTTCTCCTATTTGAGAAAAATTCTCAATTTGTGGAACTAGTTAGAGAAGTTGGATCCAGTCCACTTGTTAGCATCTAAGATGGTTCTCAAGGACAAATTGGTACTTATATTTAACAATTGAAAAACATCAAAAAGAATGAGTGTTAGTTTTATGTGCTAAAATCAAACAATTAAGAATTTTAATAAAATTTAGTTACTCCCACTATATTAAAAAAAAACTAATTGCCCTCACTATTAATTCAAAAAATTATCATATAATTTCCTAGTGGGGTAGGATCATGTTCTAACTTAACTGATCTTGACTTTGCTTAACAAATCAACCAAATTAAAATTAGATAGATAACATTGATCAATCATATCTTATATAACTCATAGATTCTTTAAGTGACAACTCTTTACTAAAACATATCATATATATTATTCCTAACTCTACCTCTAAATTTATATGATCATGAGTGTACTCATCCAAATCACACAAATTTGGTTAAGTAAGATACATCGTTATGACTAAACACATTTGGGTTAAAGCGATCTTGAGTGTACTCAACAACCTAACAATAAACAAAACTCTGGTTTAATCTTATAACAATGAAAGACAATATTCATGTTCTAAATATATACTTAATATTTTAATGAAGGATTTAAAATTTTAAGTCTCGTCTTTATTAATGTAATATCATTATATTAATAAATTTACTTGATTTTAATTATTGATTTTATGATTAATTTAATTTAATAATTTAACTCTTGAAAAATTAAACTAAATTCCAAAATTTTAGTAGTAAATAAAATATTTGAAAACTATTTTCGAACAATTAGAAAAAAAAATTTCTAAATTTATTAAGACCTTAAATTAATTAATTAAGATAAATTAATTTAATGTAATTAAAAATAGTTTTTAATTATAAAATGAAGAAAAAAGGGGTTACTGAACACACACCAGCGCATAGCGCCTTAGCAGGCACGTGCATTCTCCGATGACATGCATCCTTCTTTAACTTTTTTGGTTTTTTGGGTTTCATTGTCTCCCTATGTCCATCCTAGTGAGCCGCATGTACTCCTTATTAGTTCAAAACTCAATGTAGACATGATAGATCTAGTCTCACTTGATCTGTCGCACCTTATAATATCACTGCCAAGTGGTGGCAATGTCATTAAGTGATGAGATAGGCACATCGATGACTATTTTGCTATCACCGTCCCCTTGCTAAAACATCTTTTGACACATTCACATATAAGGATTAAAATCATTGATTAAAAAATCAAACAGATTTTACCAAACCTATATTCATGTAATGAAGGATTCACAGAGATAGACTCAAGAGGTAGATGCAATGAAACGCAAATCCAAATTTGCAAAATATATCTCATATATAAGGATTAAAATCTAAAACAAAACTTTTAGATTCATATAAGATATTCAATAGCATATTCAGATTCACATGCCCAATCTCATCATTCAATTTCTTTAGAAACCCTTTTCCATAAATTAAAAATGGGCCCCGTAACTCAACACGAGTCAAAAGTTACTACCGTTTAAAAATTCCACTGCTTTCCTTTGTCCAATTTCTCTAAGAACTTTAAGGGTATATCATCCACATCATTTTACCACAAGTTTTGTAAGTATATGAAATAATAAAAACAATAAGATACTAACCCATGATGGTATCATGAAAATGTGTAGCAAATACCATCGAGCAGAGACTGCAATTTTTGACTTACAATTCCAAGCTTCCATGCCTCCTTCTTAAGCTTTATAATGTCATTCATGCATACAGCCTCTAATAGTATCCACAGGTCAACTAAAAGAGAATTCAAAATGATTTTGAGAGAAAGACAGAGTTGTGTTAGTAACCCCAGGGTTGCCTTCCTTAGATAGAGGGAAAAAATCATATTTGTTCTAATATTAAAATTAAATATAAATCATAATTAAAGTATAACTCTAATTATAATCATAATTTAATTTTAATTGAATCAAATATACCATATTTCACCCTAAAATTTCTTAAACTTTACAACTAATTCTAACTTAATTAAATTTTGTTGTCCTCCAATAAGTCCATATGTATGACTCGCTAGGTTTATAATATGTTGACAATGATCGTAAATAGATCAAGATTGACATCTAGTAACATGTCATGGCTACCTAACTATTAAAAATGTCAAAGTCGTTTGATGAACCTGTCCATGTATGATTATAATGTATAATTTGATCGTTTCATCATACAATATTCCAATTGGAATTAGAGCGTGGAATAAGTCTTTACTCTATATAATCTAATCATATTTGTTCTTGCTAATTAGTAAATGATTTATAATTGATATTTGAAAACTCCTTTTCAAATTTCAATTCACTCTAGCTAGAGAATTCCTAAATCATCACTAATCAAGAGTAGCAGAACATTCTCTCTAAGTGATGAATCCTCTATTGATTGACACAACTATCTCCCTATATTTCATACTACATCCAAGTATTATTGACTAATACTCTTTATAAAGTAGGCCATAAGTAATATCAAAACATAGTAATTCCTATATGAGACAACTTTGGTAATCTCAAGTCCAATGATTAATTATATAACCATCATGTTTAAGGAAATCCATAGACACACAAGTAATGTTCCATTTGGTATCCTCAAGATCGAGTCAGTTCAGTGAACTTATTTTCTAATAAGTACTCACATGTTTATTTAAGTGTTTCTACACTTTAATCTATAAGATTGATTACTTTTTTATAAGAAAGAAAAACAATGTGTGCTAGTCTAATTGCTTCATTAATACCCCATCTTAATGAAACTATAACTAGGAACATTTTAAGAATAATAAAAAACGCAATGTAAATCTTATAATTATAATCTCATTATAATTTTTAATTGTATAGTAATTATTTCAGAAATTTTATCTTTATAATTAATTATTAAATATAATTAACAAAGTGCATAAAGATAAAGAATGCTTTTTATTAAGTAGAAAATTACAATATCATAAATGTGTTTACAACTAATAGATTGGCTATAAAGACATAAACTAATAGCCCTAGCATACTAAATACAACTGATATCACGTAGTCCCTCGAACCCAATAGTTTCACATTATAGGACTACTATAAATAGGCAACTTAGTCACTTTATGGTCAAAAGTCCTACGAGGAACAAAGCTATCACCTTAATTCCTTCAAAGCCCATGCTTTTAACACATCTTGGTCCACTAATACAACAGCTACCAAAAAAGAATTTAGGCCATTTCCTACCAATGAAAACCTTTAACAAAAAGCCAGACAGAAGAGAGATCCAAAGAAAGGGAGGGAGAGCAAGAGGCAGTAATAAACCTTCATTTACCCACCATAAACAAAGATCTGGGCTATATATTTGCATTTGGCATACACATTCTTAATTTACATTGGCGCTATGTAATCTCCCTACGCCAGCTTAAAAATGTTTTCCTTTCTAAACCATTAGCAACTATAATTAAAATACCTCGTCCAATATGTACAATAAGGAGATATTGATTGGAAAATTTTCAAGTATTTCCTATCTTGTTGAAGGATGATAAAGACTAAGCCTAAAAAATTAAAGGAACCTCACTTTACCTGGAACTCAACCCTAGATAGAAACCACATTACACATACTTACAACATTTTCACACATGGTAACCAAATACTCTTCAATCTATATAGGTGAATTGTTGACGAGATGAGTGTTTCACAACTATATGAGTGTTTCACAACTATTCTTAATAATAATCTTCCAATATGAATTGAAAATAAACAACATATGCAAGAATATGGGTAGCCATAAGAAAGTTCTATAAAGCATCCATGAAACAAAAAAAATAGTAAAACAAAAAGCATAAGGGTATAATTCTACATGTTAATGATCTTTAAATGACTTCCAAGTAACCATAATCCAATATCACCAAAGTGAAGTCATCTATCTTCATAAATCACTTCTTTCTTGCATGGAACAATTATATCAAAACTCCTTGTTATTAAAAAAAAGGTCCATGGCATGAAGCATTAATAATAACAGGAAGGGTAAGTATGTTTGTTATTCATCCTTGTGATAACCTTGGAAGACAATAGGATCCCTGACACAGAGTTCACCAAGAGGATAGGGTTTATCCTCAAATGTATAATTCATTTCTTGAACATCCACAAGTTTCACTTCTAGAACAAAATACCAATAAAATAGGAACATTAAAGGAATAAGAGAAAATTAAGATACCTTTATAGATATGGCATAAACGTTAGAAATCACCATATGTTGGATTGGGAGAGCCAACATTGCCAATCAGGTTATCACCCTCATCCATGGAACTTATTAACATAAGAAGTTTTTTCATATCATATCCTTTAACCAAAAGGTAGCCAAAGCAGCTACCAATTAATCCAATCATTTCCTTAGCAGCATTAATATAAAGATGAAATCAACTATCAATGATTAAAACTCACATCTTAAAAAACTCACATCTTCAAAAACTCTAAAACATAAAGAGATAAAGATGAAGCACTAAATAAAATAAGGTGAACACATCCTCCAAGTCTTTACCTTATCTTATTGAAGACCAATATGTCCCACATTGGAGACGGGTTTTTCCCTACATTAAGATGATGAAGAAAATTGATAAAAATCCATTTTTGTTAGGAATGACGATAATATGAATAGGTAGACGAATTGAAGTTTATCAATAAGAGCTACACTTCATAGTTTTATATTACATCCTACTTAAAGAACTAAAGCTCCATTTTAAGTCACAAATATCTATTAGGCCTCCTTGTAGGTGCATAAGTTGGAATCCTTGCTCATTTTCTATAAGAGAGTTGATTTAGTGGTTTTGGGAATTTAGTGATTTGGTGAATTAGGAATTTAAAGAGATTGGGATATGAAGAAAGGTGGGTCGAGTTTAGTTCTAAGGTCAGGTTTGAGCTAGTCTAAGCTTATTTTTGGGTCAAGTTTTAGGCCAACATAGGTTTTAATTTTTTAAATCCATATCAAAATTATATTTAGGTCTCACATCTCCATGTCAGCATGCTATATGTACATACTTAACAATTAACTAATAGAAAGTCAATAGAGTTAGTGTTCAAAGGATAAATTGAATCATTTTATAAACGTTAGAGGATAAAGTAATACCTTAGAAAGTGTTAAGGAATAAATTAAACTATTTTTGCAATGTTAGAGGCCAAAATAAACCTTTTACCTAGGACATTGTCCAAGCTTTAGCAAACTACTACAAAAGATATACACAAGCCAAATAAAATTGTTGCACAATGGTTTCCATAGCCTATGCACGACTATGGATATATTATAGACACTATATTATATCAGACATTATAGATTAATTTTAGAATCTTTTTATATAGATGTTCAATTGATTAAAAATTGAAAATAAAAGAAAGAAGTTCTTATAATAATGAAATGCTTGAATTTTATTACATATCTATTAGACATTATATGTTAATGTTAGACTTTTTTTATATCTTGATAGGCATTTTTTATAGCCATATTCAATTTATTGACAAATTGGAAAGAAAAGAATGATCTTTTATAATAATGAACGTGCTTGAATTTTATTATATATCTTATTTAATCAGTTTATTTAAAAAAAGGTTTACATTTAAGTTAGCCATTGTTTTATGAAAGAAAAATAACCAAATCCACAATATATGTGTCGACAAACTATTTGTTCAAATTTTTAGTCTTTCTAATATTATTCATTTTATATCACATATAATAATTTATTTATAAAGAACTATGAGGGAGATTCTCTTCCGTCTTCATAACCCCTACTTCTACCTCTTGTCTCGACTCTCTTGATTCAGCCTGTTCCTTTAGTGGCTAGTCCTTCTCTGTTTTTAGTGATTCTTTTGACTAAATTCATTTGCATTTTATCCTCCTTCTGATAAGGGGAAAGCTTGTGTTTATCCTATTATGGAGGCTCTAAAGGAGGGTGTATCTAAGTGAACTCTACCTTAATAGGGTTCTTTTAAAAGAAAAGGCCATCTTTTCCGCCACTGAATATATGGGCACAAAAAAATTGGAAGAATTGTTACTCACTAATGATGACCTATTTTGTTCAAGTTTGATGTTGAACACAATGCTTATATGATCTTAGATAATAGCACCTAGCATTTTAATAATTCCTATGTTTTTATGTAGAAATGGAGGCAAGGCATACAACTAAAAGAACTAAAACTTAGACAGGTTTCATCATAGATATGTATCTATAACATTCCATTGGAATATTGGACTACCAATGGACTTAGCCACCTTGCCAGTTTTTTTGGAAAACCTATTGCACTGGATAAGCCTAAAAATAATATGAAAAGAGTTATGGGTTGTTTGAATTTGATTTAGTTTTTGGATTTGGTTTTTGGATTTTCTAAACACAAAAATCAATAAAGAACATCATAAAAATCGAAAAAAGACACATTAAGATAGCACAGAAATCGAGACAGACAACACAAAAATGTATAAAAATACACAAAAAACATGACAAAAATACAACAACCATAACCAAAAGCTCAACCCAACGACCCCTTATTTTTTATAGGATTTGTGTTATTGTGGATATTGAGTAGGAGTTACCAGAAATTATTCCATTCATAAGGTTAAATGAAGCTGAAGAGTTATACATAGATAAGGTTTTAGTCTCATATTAGTGGAGGCTTAAACTGTCTAGCATGGGTAAGGTTTGGAAACCCATAGGAAAGAGGTCCATTAAAGGTGATTTTATGGAATTAAATAGGTTGGAAGACAACCATGAAATGCAAATTGCAGAGCTATAATAGAGTAAGGTGGAGTAAAATGATGGTGCTTGTAAGATACCTAAGTTTAAAATGAAAATTAACCAAGAACACACTAAACAATATTGCAATAATGAAAATGAAATTATACCTATCGAATGTAATACATCTCAGATGAGTCTAGGTGTTGAACCACAAAGGACTGTTATTACTAATGAATTTCTATCTAAATCTAGCTAGCTATTCAAAAGAAAAAGATTGACTAATTTATTGATTTAATGATCAAAAGAAACAAAACAATTAAAGTAAAGTTCCTAGAAAAATTTATAAGGAGAAACAATCACTGTTAAAGGTAGGATTCAGGTAATAATCCCTTTAAGATGTGTACATACTCAATCATTTATCTTGCTTTAACTCGAATTCGAGATTTTTAGACCATAGATTCAATAATATAAATTATACTCTTTCTCAAGCAATGTAACATCTATTCAATTCAATTAAACTAGGTGAAAGTTCTCTCTCTCTCTCTCTCTCTCTCTCTCTCTCTCTCTCATTCTATTAAATTGAATGCATTAACTTGTTCTATGAAACCTATTATTTTGGTTAAATTCACATCTGACCCAGACATCTTATGTAGGTCTATCTCTAACTCTACATGTAAGATGTTTTATTCATGAAGTGATCTAAAGCATATAAGACATTTTGCAATCTCAAACATACACATAATCAAAGCTTTGAGATCAATGTTCACTTTTTCATAACAATTATCCTTAGTCAAATCTAATTTAAAAACCTATTACTCAAAAGTTAAAACAAGAATCAACAAGAATACTACATCTAGGAGTTCATAAAAATCCAAATCCTATAAAGAGTTTAGCTCATAAACATGGTTTCAATCACACAAAACAAGCATAAAACCAAAAGGAATATGAAACCTCACGATAAGTCTTCTTAAATCCTTGAATTCCTTATGTTGAATGGTGAAATTATTCCTTTAATCTTCAATTCTTACCCTTGGATGCTTCATCTCCTTTAATCTTAGTTGAAAACCCTTCAAGAATGACCTAGAACATGTTGTATGAATTATAACAGCCAAATGGATGTCTTTTGTAGCAACTAAAACACCCAAAAACCTAGGAAAACCTCCTATATGGACAAAGGGGGTGTCTTGATCATGGTAGCATCATGCCCATGATTCCCACTGGAAAGAAATCACGGGCATCATTATGAACATGATGATGTTATTGATGGTGACAATTTTTTGCACTCTTAGGTGTTTCCATGATATTTATAGGGTGCTACAACAACATGTTAAGAAGCTACCTAATAACTTCCCCAAACCAGTTGTACCAAACCTGGAGCTCTACTGATCTTGTCTTGGTCTTTCCTTTGTGCACTCCTCATTGCATATCAAATAACCTTGGAATTTGGTGTAGAACTCCCTAACATGATGCTTTAAGTCTCCAAAGTGATTCCAAACCTCTTCTAACTCTAGAAGTATGTCAAAATGTTTATAGAAGTCCTACAAAAAGAATGTAAACATAGAAATTGTTGAGCAACATCACATTCAAAGGTTTTAACTTAGTAAGCATATAATTCACATGGAATTACACTTAAAATCAATTCAACCAAGCACTAAATCCTGTTTAAAATATGTATACTTTACGAGCTATTGTTCGATAATTTTAGCTACACTGTAAGTATATAGGTTGTAACTTATAGTATAACTGATATCAATCCCATAAGGATTGATTCTAGACACCTAAAAATCTAAATTGCACTTTATTTTAGGTAAAACAAAATTATAGAAACTGAAAATCAAACTAAACAAAACTTGAATGAATTTAATCGTCGAAGAAAGCAAAACAAAGAAGATACTTAATAAGGGAGACTTAGCGGTTTTTCTATACTTATTTATCTTCCTTTTACCTTATTGATTTAATTATATTTGATCCTAGATATCCAATAGTTGATTACTCTCTCTCGAGATCTAACCAATTAATCCTAATTGAAATACCTAAAAGTTAAATTGTAACTTCTCGATTCACAACACTACTCTTAAACAATGCAATTGGATTTGAAGTAATCCTAAAGACAATTAACAAGTAACTAAGATCTCTCTTCAATCACTTATTAATAAAGTAATTAAAGGTCAATTAAGCTACTAACTCTCGTTATGCACCAAACTAAAAAAAATCTCTTAATTCAAAGTGATTATAAACTAAAAAATTAATTAAAAAAAACTATGTATTAAATCAATATGGTAAAAGTTGGACAAAAAATTCAAGAAAAATCCCTAAACTAGATTTAACAATCCATAATCATATTCAAACAATTAATATTCAAGCTAAACATCAAAAGGAAAGAAAAATAAAATGGAAAACTATTGCTGATGATGATGGCCCTCTTGGCATAAATATGGACAACACTTGTTGAATCTTGATTCTTCTCCTTGTTTTATGTCTCTTCACATTTTTATCCTCCCAAAACCCCTCTATTTTTGTCCTGGATGTTCCCTAGGGCTATATTGGTGGCTTCTAGTGTTTCCTTATGTCTTCTTATTCTAAAATATCATAAAACACATCTTACATATGTTATGTCACGTCATCCCGCCACATCAAATTTTTTTGTTTTAAGCTCTGCTTGGTATTTTCGCTATATTTTTGTCTACAAACCTCCTTTGGCCATAAAATTTGATATGTAGGTTCCTCACATCATTTTCTATAATCTTGTAAAATTTTATAACATTTATAGCTCTATAAGTGCACCTAATATCTTCTAAAAGTCAGCTATACCAAATTTGGTACTACTTTGAGCTTCATTTATTACCTAGACATCCAAACATCAAATTGCATCAACCCAATCCTCAAACAAGCTCATATTTTGCCTCAAACACTAAGTAACACAAAGAAAAAATCAGAAACCTAAAATATGATGAAAAGATTGCAAAAGTTCACAATAAGTTTAAAACACACAAACAACATTTAAAACACCAAAAAACAACATAGAAACATAGTATGAAACACACTTATTAGTTATCATAGAATTAGTGGGAAATAAATATGACCTCATAATTGCTCATTCATTAGAGCAACAAGGGGAATTGTTTGGGTGCATTAATAAAGTAGAGGAGGTCCCTCAAGGAAGCAATTCAACAGCTTAGAATGAACGGGTAACAGTAGCTCTTAGTGAGTCAAACAAGAAGGTAATGAGGAGAATGTGGTCCTTCAAAGGGAGATAGAACTAGATAGCTTAAAGGGATAAGTACAGGAGGATGTTAAAGATACAAAAAATTCACTAGTAGTAGTAAGACAATAGGAGGTTGTAGTGGATAGTTCCCTAAGGGATGCAACAACTTGTACACCTATAGTGGATAGATAATAAGGGGGAGTCACGTTAGATGGTAAAGAATAAGGAATGGCAGGCACTTCTTATTCAGAGGGAGTATGTTCAGTTGAAAGTAAATCAACTTATATTAACTCTTTAGTTAACATAAAAAATCCTAGTAATAGCTTTATAATCAAGGCAAAGAGGATATCCCCGAGGACAAATCAGGCAAGTGCTACCTCCCCTAACCTTACTTAGTATGAATATTTTATGTTGGAATGTCAGGGGCATCAATTTCCTCGTAAAACAACATATGTTAGGGGAATATCTTAGGGAACTTGATATTGTTGTTTGTTGTTTATTGGAAAATAAACTGAAAGTGGATAAAATGTCTACTTTTAAATTTTTTAAAAGAGATTGACCTATTATTACTAATCATGCTACTCACTGCTGTAGAAGAATCACCATTTCTGTGAACCCTAATAAAGTAAAAATTTTGAACTCTACCATCACTGATCAATTGATAGATCTAGAATTGGAGTTTACACATGACAGGTAACTTGTGCAGATTTAATTTGTGTATGCATCTAGTTTTACTTTTCAAAATGTTGGTTTATGGAATAAACTTTAGTAAATTTCTAATACTATCATTGTTTCTTGGTTAGTGGTAAGAGAATTTAACTACACCCTTTCTACTGTAGAGGCAGAAGGCAATTTCTCCCTAAGAAACCATTCAGATGATTTTAGTATTTGAACTGTTAGAGTCAGAGTTATTGACCTCAAAATGATGGGTCAATTCTTTACTTAGAGTAATAAGCAACAGAGTAGGTGGTTTATTAGGCAAAAGTTAGACAAGGAAATGGTGGATAATCACTTATAACAATCCTTTCAAGACAACTTGGCAACCTTTAGTACTCATTTACTTTCTTAACATTCCCCTATTATTACCAATGGGTTAAACGTCAAAAGGGGAAGGTTCTTTCTATTTAGATTCAATAATTACTTAGCTAAAGGTCCAAGTTTTAAGGAGGTTCTTTTTAGAGGCTTTGGCTGTCATATTTAAGGCTATAACTCTTATATCAGGAAATTGCAATGTATTAAGGAGCAGCTTAAACTTGTAAAGGAGTAGAGCTATAAAGACACACAAGGATCTAAAAATGTTGCTAAAGCTAAACTTGTTAATGAACAACATAGTAATTACTCTATCAAGACCTTTTGAATGTCAATCGATAGTATTAAGGACAGGTTACTATGAAGGATTATATAAAAGTCATGGAGATAAATCACTCTATTCTTAGACAGAGGTCTTAAATTCAGTGGTTAAAGCATGGAGATAGAAATTCATTTTTTTTCGTAAAATTATTTTTACTCAAAGGAATGTAAATACTATATCTTCATTTCAAAGGTAAGATGGGAGTATAAATAACTCGCAACATAAGGTGATGAAGGAAATCTTAAATTAATTTAAGAACTCTCTAGGTAATTCTCCCAATAGTAGGTCTTTAGTTAATATGCTCATATCATTTATTTTTGATAAAATTTCAAAGGATGATGGTTAGAGGATGGTTAAACCTTTTACGAAATCAAAGATTGAGGAGACTTTGTTTTCTTTAAACCCTATTAAGGCACTGGTCTAGATGGATTAAATGCATTGTTTTTGCATAAATCATGGCATCAGGTGAAGTTTGTTGTAAATGTAATAGTCATGGAATTCTTTGAGAAGGGTGTTATGTTGAGAGAAATTAACAAAACTTGCATTACCTTGGTGCCAAAGGTGCCTAATCTTAGTTGTGTATAGATAAACATATATCTTGTATGAATACAATCTATAAGTTGATTACTAAACTGTTGGAACATATATTAAAGGGAATTTTAAAGCCTCAAATTAGTCGTAATCAAGGAGCCTTTGTAGAGGGAAGGAGGATTAGTGATAATATCCTTCTAGGTCAAGAATTTTTTAAGAATTTTAGCCTTATATGGCACTTAAGAGGGGGGTGAACTAAATGTTCAAAAGTTTCTTCTAAGTTATACAACCCAACCTTTACCAATTTTATTTAAACATGGAACATAAAAAATAATTTAATTTATTTAATTAAATAAAAACAATAAATTAAACAACATAAAATAAATGCATAAAAGTAAAAGAGTAAGGAAAAGAGATACAAATGATTTATTATAGTTCGAAGCGATCCACTTACTCGAACATCTATTCCTCAACACCACTTGCGAAGATTTTTGCACTATTGCACCAAAACAAATATAAATTTAATACTACAATCCTTTTTCAAGATTCAAGGATAACCTTCACAATTCCTTTCAAGGCTAAGGAATAACCTGTTACTCCCTTTTGAAAGACTAAAGGATAACCTCACAAAACTCTAATTTTTCAAGGCTCAAGAATAACCTTACAACAATTACCTCCCAAATTCACTTCTTATAAACACACTCCTCACAATCACACCTCACACAATTTGTCACTCTTGACTCATCATGGTGTATAAGGGCTTCGATAAAATTCATGTATGAAATGCAACACATAATGCTTACAAATATACTCTATTCACATAAACATACACTGTAAACTCACAAACAAGCTTAGGAATGATCGTTTTCAATGTATGGATACTTTACTATCTTTTTCACGTCATTAATCACATAAAAAATACATATTTATACCTATCTTAAGACCTTATAATTGTTTATAGGCGATGCCTAGCGTTCCTTAACAGGACATGTTATTACCGTTGCAAATTTCAAACATTGCTAAGTTACTATTATATTATCATCAAATTCGATCGACCAAGCTCATAGAGTCAGTTGACCAATATTCGGTCTATCGATCACTTGATTTGGTTGATTGATCCCTCTAGGATCGAAACTCCCTCATCCCAGCTCAGCCCCAAACCATCCAAACTTAATTTAATTCAATTATTGACCCAATCCAACTTATTTTAACATACTCTAATCAAGACCAAACATGTCACAACATAAATTTCACAATTCAACACAACCAAATTCATTCATTTTACCAAATTACCTTAAACACAATAATCTAGATAATTTTAATCATCTTATCACATACTAATGCAATACTAAACATGCATTCATCCAATCAATAAGAGGATTTCCACATATACATTAAGCATATATAACACCTCTTAATTATACATTCTATATGCAAATACTAAATATGAATGCATGTGCATGATTGAGCCTTTTAAATATATGTTAAAACCAACGGGAAAATCTACATAAATATTCACTACTAACAACTTATCAAATTTGATTCTTAAACTTGATTTTCTATCTTCAATCTTTAAGTTTATTTATAATGCTTTTCTTCCATCAACTTTGGTCTTCAATTATTTCCATATACTTTATAAGCTTTAAGTAAATTCTTTAACTTTAGGGTTTCGCACCCATGCACTTCAAGTCTTTACCAAATAATTCATAGCTTGTTTTCATCAACCTTACCCTTACATACAATAAACTCAACAAATATATTAGTGATAACATTTTGTCATCATCAAAATAAAGGTAGAACCAACCTTTGGTTCAACAAGCTCTCCTTTTTTTTATGAAGATAAAATCATATGAAATTTGATACACATAAAAATCAAAATATAAATATAAACCAAATCACATAAGCAAACCAAAATTTGCTACCCCTTTCTACTATTACATCTATCATTCTCTCTCTTTTTGTAATCATCGAAAAGTACACATCTGATTACAAAAATTTATAAACCTTAAATACTAATATAAAATAAGTCACATATGAAAATCATAACACTTTGATACCAATATACAAACATGAAACATACAAGTGAGATGCATTCATCTTCTCCCTTTATATTGAACATATATCTCAAGCCAATTGTCAAAAACATGTCATAACTTAACTTTCAAATGAAAGGAGGGACAAAATCAACCAAATTTCATTTCAAAATGTTGTCAAATACATCTCCATAAAAAATGATACCAATTGTTGTTAAAAAATAATTAATTATTCAAAAATCATATGCGTGATTCGATATTTATTGAAAAATGAGACATATCTGTACCCATTGTTAAAAAATATGATTAAAAAAGTTAGAAAACAAAAATTAATACCAAATATTTATATTGCTTTTAATGAAAAGCTATTTCCAAAAAAAGATTCTTGTTAACAAAAACATCAACCTACATTAATGGTTAATACCAAATGTTGAAAAACTAAAAAATGTAAAATGATAATTGATAGCAATTAATTTTAAAAAAAAGACAAGTATCATAATACCAATTATCAATAATGCTTAAAACAAGAATATAACACAAATCATCATCATCAAGTGAAAATAACAAAATAAATATCACCTATCATTGCCAAAAAGATACCCCTTATGCATAACCAGAAACAAAGAATTAACCGAAAGTCAAATTAACATCACAACATCATACACGGGATATAAACAATTTCAAGATACCAAGTAAATTGCTTCATACTCATCATAAAATTTTTTTCATCTGTGTTACAAAATCATTAAAACTCTAAATTTTGACTAACTCTCGCTATGTTAACCAAAATCATGTAACAATTTCAAATTTTAGATTTTCAAAATTTTCAAAATTTAAGACCTCCCCTTAATTCATTCACTCTCAATTTTCGATAATACAAACTTTCATCATAAAATATATAATGCATGAAGAGAATTATTTAATATTAAAATCATTCAAATTCACACGCAAATACAGCAGCCCTAAATTCATGCATCTTCATTAAAAAGTCTCAAATCATAGATCAAGCATATGAAAGGAATAAATAAGTTAAAAGCATCATACAAAACTTTCCTTTCATAACAATTTAAAAACAAATCCTTCTCCATCTTTAAAAAATAATACCATGCATGAATTTATCAAAACTTAACCTTTGAAACTTTAAACATAAATGAATTTCCATGCTCAACATGGATAAACTAAGATCTAGATGCCATGTCATAAATTTCCAACAATTAACATTTAAGAGATTTCAAAAATTTATAATGCATGCTGTCTAGATTCAAGGATTTTAATGCTTTATAAAACTTACAAACCTTTATCATAAATTAATATATGGAAGAAATTCATCAAAAAGTTTTAGTAAACAATTTTGTAAAAGAAAGGAATCCTCCATCTTTTATAAAACTTATAAGCTCCCCCTCAATGAAACCAATTTCTCTTAAAAATATGTAGGTTCAAAATTTTAAAATATATGTGAGGGATAAAATTTTCAAAAATTGAAAATGTGCTCAAAATGCTTCTATAATCCTACAAATGTAAACATAGTCCATATAATCCATAAAACATCTAAACATCCAAGAAGCACTCAAAATAATTATATAAACATTTATCAAGACACAAGTTTTGATTTTCCTGAACATGCAAAGTCTAATCATTTAGGAATGTCATTCATAAAGCTCTTAAACTAATTAAAACATAATCAATAATTTTCATATAGTCCTAATCATGATTTCTACTGCAAAAATATGTAAAGACTAGAAAATATTCAATTAAGCACCTCAAAAGCATCTATCATCAATTATGCATAATAATACATGATAATTATACCTAAAAACAACCTAAATTCACTGACAAGCAAACATCAATCAAAACACCATTCAAGATTGAAAGGGAGAAAGAATGATTCTGTAGAGGAAAAACTAACAAATTAGAGAAAGAAAGGGAGGAGGAAAAAAAAGAGAAGAAATCAATTAAAAGTTTGGGGGGGGGGGGGGCAACGACTTTCAAACAACAAAACAAGTATAAACCCAAATAGGAAATAGTTTTAAAATGTGGAATCTTCAGAGTTCGGTTGAATCAATAAAGTAGATTGATTGAGTGATAATAGGTCAACCTATCTACTCCCATCAATCAACTGAATCATTGTCAACATGCATAAACATAATACATAACAATTTAGACATGAATTAAAAAATAATTAATATGCATCTAGATTTAATTTTCAAATATACATTTATTTAATTAATAATCAAATCAGTAAGTAATCAAAATATCAAGTAACATTTAAAATAAAAAATAATGCATTATAAGTTCAAGGCGTAACTCCCTTTTATGTTTATCAACAATTTCATTACTTGAGATTTTCACTTTTTTGGTTCAAAAATTTTGTTGATTTTTTCTTTCTTTTATACTCTTGGAAATACCCTTTAAAACCTACAAAATAAATTTAACAAATATTTGATATCCACATCATCTTGGATCTTTAATGGTTAGTTTCATACCTATTTCTTCCATTCAGCGTTAATTTCAAACATATTTCTTCCATTTAACACAACATTCACACTTCTTAAACGATTATTAAAAAGTTAATGAACATGCTCATATCACCCTCAATAATGACAAAATAAAGGTGTTTATGACATATACACATTTCCATGAACATGTCTTGGTCTAGAATCATTATAACTCTTAAATGCATCATATGAGTGATAATAATGTCTTATGTTGT
Source organism: Pinacopodium congolense (assembly GCA_028565735.1). NCBI lineage: Eukaryota > Viridiplantae > Streptophyta > Magnoliopsida > Malpighiales > Erythroxylaceae > Pinacopodium > Pinacopodium congolense. The sequence continues at coordinate 6,652 of JAOXYD010103524.1, read as the reverse complement.
TTCTATACACATTTCTAGGTCTAAACAATCTTCTTTGATGAAATTCTTGCCTAGAATATGCATGAGACACATTCTATGTCCTTGGATGAGGATTATAAACATTTTTAAAAATATCCATATAAGCATGAGGAGTATATGAAGTAGAAGACTCATATGTATCCTTTTGATGATGTGCATTCATAAAGAAATTATGTATCTTTTTAGGCATATGCATATTCTTTCTATATGATGGTCTTGATGCATACAAAAAATGCATAATGATTCTTCCAATGATGAGAGCTAGATGATGAAGGCCTAGAAACATTTTTTAATGGATGACCTAGGTTCTTCTTCCTCTAAGTTCTTTCTTTTAACAAATTTAGAGAAAGATCCACTATCACTATCATATCCTAAACCATGTCTATTATTTACAACCTTTTGACCACTCAACCTTTTTTCTAATTTCTCATTCCCTATAGTGAATTTAGCAAGTAAATTCTTAAAGGAATCTATCTCTATTTTAACAGATACATTTTATTTTACCAAACTATCATGATTAACATCACATTTTTATTCTAATTTTTCTTAAAGACCTATTTTATTCTACTAATTTTTTTCATTTCACACTCAATTTCATTCTTTTATTCTATTTCTTTTCTTAGCTTTTCATTCTCTAATCTATATTCATCAAGCAATTTCGAAGTTTTGTTATACCTATCATACAACTTCTTTTTCTTCTTTACCAAAGAAATAAAGTCTAATAATTCTTCATAAATGTATTCTACATCACATTTATCATTATTATCATGAGATTTAGAAAAAGAAAGTTCATCATCATTATAAGGAGTTGTGGAGGTACGTACCTCGTCATCCAAGAAGCATATGTAGGCTACTTCTTTGTGCTCACTTTCTTATCCTTCATATTGATATATTTCCTCTATCGCACGCCATATTTTTTTGAGAACTTTCACATCTTGATGCAATTTTTTCAAACACTTCTACACTTATAGTAGACAAAAAAATATCTATAAGTTTATAATTAAATGAAATAACTTCTTTCTTAACATCATCCCATTCTAATACATCTTTGAGAGTTGTATTTTTTGTGGTTTTTAAAGGTGTATATGGATCATTTTCAATGATTTTCCAAAAAATTTCTCCTAGGTTGAAAAACTTATTTCTCATTCTAATTTTCCAATCTCTAAAGTTATTTCCATTAAACAAAGGGGGTACATTTAAACTAAGTGTCATCTATCTCTGCTCACTAATTTGTTAGAATTATACCAATGTGAGATGTATACTCTAATATCAATTGTTAACCTTATATAGTACCTAAAAGGGGAATGAATTAGGTATTTAAAATTTTCTCTAAGTTATACAACCTAATCTTTACCAATTTTATTTAAATAAAGAAGTTAAAAATAATTTAATTTATCGACTTTAATAATAACAATAAATTAAATAACATAAAATAAATGCAAAAAAGTAAAAGAGTAAGGAAGAGAGATACAAATTATTTATCCTAGTTTAGAGTGATTCTCTTACTCCTACTTCTAGTCTTCAATATCACTTGGTGAGATTTTTGCACTATTGCACCAAAACAAGATAACGTTAGCAATACAATCCTTTTTCAACACTCAAGGATAGCCTTCACTCTTCCTTTTAAGGCTAAAAAATAAAATATCACTCGCTTTTCTAAGGCTAAAGGATAATCTCACAAAAATCTAATTTTTCAAAGATCAAGAATAACCTTATAACTTTACTTTACAAATTCGCTTCTTACAAACACCCTTCTCATAACCAAACCCGGCACAATTTGTCACTCTTAACTCACTAATATGTATGAGGGATCACATAAAATTCATGTATGACATGTAACACACAATGCTCACAAATATACTATACTACCATAAACATACACTATAAACTCACAAACAAGCTTAAGAATGCTCAATCTCAATGTATGAATACTTCACTATCTTTTTCATGTTATAAACCATACAAACAACATATATTTCAACATATATTAAGGCCTTATAGTTTTTATAGCCCTTTCCCAATGTTCTCTAATATTAAATGTTATTACCATTCCAAAATCCAAACATTGCTAAGTTAATGTTGCATTTTTGTCAAATTCGGTAGATTGAACTCATAAGGTCGATTGACTGATCCCTCTAGGATTGAAACTCCCTTTGCACAGCTTGGCCCCAAACCATCAAAACTTAAGTTAATTCAATTCTTAACCCAACCCAACTTATTTTAACATACACCAATCAATACCAAACATATCATAACAAAAATTTCTCAATTCAACACAACCAAAGTCATTCATCTTACCAATTGAATTAAGCACATTAAACTAACTAATGTTAATCATCTTAACACATACTTATGCAATACTAAAAATTTATCCATCCAGTGATCAAGTAGATTTCCACATATATATTAAGCATGTATAACATATCTTAATTATGCATCCTATATGCAAATACTAAATATAAATGCATATGCATGATTAACCCTTTCAACCTATGGTAAGACCAAAGAGAAGACTTACATAAATATTCACTCATAACAACCTATCAAATTCTATTATTGAACTTGATCTTCTATTTTCAATATTCAAGTTCATTTACAATGCTTTTCTTCCATCAACTTTGGTCTTCAACTATTTTCATAAACTTCATATGCTCTAAGCAAAGTCTTTAACTTTAAGACTACAAATTTATGCACTTCAACCCTTCACCAAACACTTAATGGCTTGTTTTTGTCAACCTCATCCTTATACATAACAAACTTCATAAATACATTAATGAAAACATTTTTTATCATCAAAACAAGGGTAGAACTAACCTTTGGTTCAACAAAGAACTATACAAGAAAACATGGCCTTAAAAGTTGTGCCATTAAAGTTAATTTTACAAAAGGCTATGATTCTATGGGTTGATCTTTTGTCCTTAATGCTTTACATACTTTTGACTTTCCTCCCAAATTCATAAATTGGATCTCTGCTTGCATTACCACTACTTTTTTCATTATTCTAGTAAATGGCTAGCCTACAAAGTTCTTTAGAGGTGTTAAAGGATTGTGACAAGGTGTCCCTTTATCTTTATCTTGTTAAAATTGGTCACACCTTATTAGATTGGAAAGGATGTTTGAATATCACTTTTAAGTGCAAGACTCGACTTATTGCTCCTAACAGGGGCTTATTCTAATTCTACTACCACTCTCATGAATGCTTTAAGGTGCTACAAAAGTATTTTAGGTCTAGAGATGAATAAGGATAAGAGTGGGCCTTTTCTCTCTTCTACAACTACTCATTATACCTCATGGGCTTCTACCTTAACTGGCATATCCATTAAGCAACTACCATTCACCTACCTTGGTGTGCCTAAATCTCATAAAAGCCTCTGTTTAAGGATTTTCTTCCTTTAATTGGGAGAATTAAAAGGAGAATTGACAACTGGTGTAATAGGAGTATATCTTTTGTTGGAAGGTTGTAGCTTATTAATTTAGTTCTGAACTCCATTCATGTTTATTGTTCATCTCATATATTTTTCCCTATTAACTTGATTAATACCATAGAAAGAATGCTTCGATCATTTATATGGTTTGGGAAAGCTAGTGATCGGTATAAGGTTAAGGTTAAATGGAAGGAGTTGTGTTTACCTAAAGTGGAAGGTGGGCTAAGGATTATACCTATCAAATTAAGCAATAGAGTAATATTGGCAAGTAGGATCTAAAGTCTCCTGATTGATAAGGAATCTATTTAGTTAAATGGGTTTGCTCCCATTACCTCAAGCACATGTTCTTATGGACAGCAACTTTAAAGTATCATTCCTTTTGGAGTATGCTCAATCTGTTGAAGCTTAGGGATAGATTAAGACTTTAGTTTAGGATAAAGTTAGGAGATTGGGGGGCTAATTGACAGGATGATTGGAGTTTGGTGGGGGATCTTTAAAATGTTTAGGAGTATTATGCCTTAAGAACTATAATTCCTAAAGATGTTAATGTTAAAGACATTCTACATAATAACAAATTTGAAACAAGTAGAGAATGCTTGGAAATTTTGCTTTCCATTGCCCCACCATCCTATACTTCTCAATCGGATGTGGATGATGAGGTGATTTGGGTGATGAACCATTTGGGGAAGTTTACTAATCATTCTTATAGGGAGGCAATGAAAGTGGTAGGCCCTAAAGTTCCTTGGTTCAAAATCGTTTGGTTCATACAAGTTGCTAATAAAGTCTCTTATATCCCATGGCTAGAAATTAAAGAGAGACTATCTACCACGAACCGAATCGGTGGAATCATTTTTCCTACAATGATCTGTACTCTATGCAAATCAGAGAATTAATTAATAACCTATCTATTTTTTCAATGTAATTTTACGCAGGCTATATGGCGGTGGATTTTAAACATGCATAATATCAATTGCAAGTGTAATAGTTGGCTCGATATCATCTATTAGGTTCTGGACTATTTGTGGAGTTATAAGGAGTGTATCTCTTTTAAACTTTATTTTGGAGCAACAGTTTGTTGGGTTTGAAATGAAATAAATCCAAGGGTTTTCCATGACAAAGTCCAAAGCTATGAACAGATAATAAAGGAAATTAGAAGTTTTGTGCTAGAACAAACTATTGCTGGCTGTACTCGAGGTATAGCCAAACGTGAATTAAGCTAGGGCTTGTTTCTACAGGCCATCTAATGAAGTATCACAACAGGTATAAACAGTATCCATATGTATAGGGTTTTACGATCGTACCTTACTAGAATCTTTGGGATGGATGAGTGTTTGTTTGGGGTTACTAGCCTCTACGTTGTTGGATGATGGTCGTTGCAAATGGGCACTACCTCATCCATGCAAATTTAAAGTGAATGAATCTTTTGATGTTTGTTTTTGTCTTTAATTAATTAGGGTTATTTGGGGTTTGACTATTACGTTTTTGTTTAGGTTATTGGTATACCATGTGTTATGGCTCTAGACTCTTCTTTTTATTCTTTACTAATGATATTTCTTTTTTTGACTTTCAAAAGAAATAATTTGTTTATGGTAGGGGAGGAGGAGAGTTTTTGAGTTTCCTGAATTATTATCCTTTCAAAACATCCAAAATTTAAACTGACTAAACGTGAAAGCAACTTCCTAATTATGCTACTATTATAATCAGTATTTATAATAGTTGGCTTAGATATGAAGAATAGCATATGTTATTAGATTCTAACAGTTGGCGTTCCTTTTTATTTTGTCTCTAAATTCAAGTGATAACATTTAGATCTCCAGCCTAAATGTAAAATGCTAACCATTAACAATCAGTTAGTATAGGCAAAACCAACATCTAATCGCTGGAACTTTATATTCCTCTTCAATATCCCGTCGCAAAATTGAATTTATATTATGGGATTATGATTAAAATCCAGCTAAAACTCAGTCCATTTCTTTGAATCCGTTCCCTTCTATTGCACACTGTTTTTGTACAAAATTTTTAACAATTATTTTAAACCAGATAATTCCAACGAGAGCCAGCAAATAACCTAGTATAGTTTGAAGATTTGCAAAATGAGTAGTTTTAGTTTGACTTCGATTCCATCTCCGTTTGATTCAGTAACCTAATCGGACGCGTTATTCAGCTCCCAGGCACATTACGAACCACTGCACCCATGTTTTACATGGTGTAATTTTTCTCATTGTTTATATTGTTTCATTATTAATTTTAAATTGATTCAAATTTAGTTATGACTCAAACCTATAATACACTGACTTAGGATTTAAAATATCAGTTAACAATTCTTAACAAAAATTTATAGAATTAGAAACTTATTCAAGATAAAAAGTACAAAATGACTGAATAAAATAATGAATCTGGAAACGCTTGAAAGAATCCCAAAAAAAAAAAGAATAGACAGTGAAAGAATTAGGGTAAATTTATTCTAAAAAATCTTAATTCCATAAAAAGATTTAAAAAATAACTTTTTTTGGCACAAAAATTAAACATCCGTTTTGTGTCCTAACGTTAAAAAGGCTAAGGAAAATTACGAGTTAGTCTTGATCGAATTGAACATATAAATGAAAATTACTCAAAATTTTAAGAATCATTTGATATTATTTTTATTTTTTATTATAATTTTTTATTTCTGTTTTTATTTTGATTTTGATTTTTTGTTTTAAAATATAAATTTGTTTCGTTAGAATTTGTAATAAAAATTTGAAAAAAAAAACTCCGTTTAGTTAAAATTTGTGAAAAAAAAATAGTAGTGATAATCAAATATGAAATAAATTTAAATTCTTACACCAAAACATTCTTAAATATATTCAAAATACATATTAATTAATAGATTATATCAATTATTCAATATAAAAAACTATTTTTAAAACTTATTTTTAAAACATAAATATGTAATTTTTATTTTTTGTTTCTATTTTAGTTTTTTTAATTTTATAAATAAAGAAACAAAATAGAATACAACTAAAAATAATTTCTTCCTTAATTTTTGTATTTTTAAAATCAAAATCAAGATCAAAAGATACATAGACCCTTAATAAATGAGTATTAAATCATCCATGACAAATGAGTATTAAATCATCCATGAGGTCGTCAGAGAGAAGAAGAGAAGAGAAGGCATAACAAAAGAACCTAATAATTTTGTGTTGAAAGTTTTATTTAGACTTTTCGTG
>JAOXYD010103513.1:0-11666 GCA_028565735.1 Pinacopodium congolense | reverse complement strand
TGTTCTTTTATCCCTTTGCTATTGTTTATGTGAATTGTTCTTATATCTAATTAGTTTAATGGTTTCAATGGCTTTTTTCCAGGAAACATTTAAGAGTATCTTGGCATGTCGAGTCATTCAACAGTGAATTTAAATAAATTTTGCATTCATAGATTAGAATCTTTAGTATCCAAAGATGATTGATATAATTGTTCCTGCAAACATGGTTAGTGGGTTAAAGTAAGTCTATGATGGGAATTTGATGATGATGCTACAAATGATTCAGATGAGGCAGCTCTAGAGGGATAATGGGTGTGCTTAGAAGATTAAAGGAGGGTGAGGGCGACGATATCAAATAGGAAGAGTCTTTATAATAGACCTGACTGTTCCATATCTGGTGTCCTATAATCTTGGATTTGCTGTATGTTTTCAGCAATAATTTGATAGTAATTTGATGTTTTGTATCTTATAATACTCTTAATGTAACATAAAATTTTCTCTGGAATCATATTACATATTGTAGCATAAGCCATCATTCAGTCTGTTCTGTATTACGTTCAAGAGGTGGGTTTGAAGAATGCCCTACTCTTGTGAAGATCTCCTCTGACAAGCTTCTACATTTCATTTTGATGCCATGTTCTAATTTGTCCTTCTGTTACAGTTCACATATAGTAATTTATGGTGCTGAATTATCATAACAATCTCTTGCAATGGAAAATCAATGAATGATGAAGCATAGACAGGAATGCTTACCACCTAATGAATTATTATTAATACCTAAGCAGTAGGTCATAGATATAATATATTACCTTATTAGTTAACTGAGATGCTGGTATAGTTATGCTTGCTCCTTTCTTTTTAGTGCCTGATCTTTGCAAATTCTAAGTCAAAAAAGCATGAAAAGTCTTCTTTTATATTTGTTTGAATAACACTTGAGCCCATGACCTTATGCATGAGAACGTCTCTTTTTAAGCTAAATAGGATCCTTTGTTGCATCTGAAGATATGTGTGGATCTTGCAGTTGTATATATTCCCATAACACATTTATTATTATCAGCTTGTTCTTTGTCATTTTTGTTGGTTTACAAGAACTTCAATGCTTAACTTTTAAAATGTATAGCTTTGGAAATTTTGGTAGAAAAGGTGGTACGATTTTCAGTTCTTGTAGACATTACATGGAAGATAAGGGAGGTGAAAAAGAGATCTCTATTCATGGCACGAAACCAAGTGTCACGAGGCCATTACCCTCTCCCCAAAAGATCGACTTAAAGGGGTGTGCAACTCCCACGTTTAAAAATCTTAAGACCATCCTTTATCTATCCAATATGGGATTAATGTACCCTACCTACTCTTCATTAGAGACCTTGGAGTGACATTCTCTCTTACCGAAACTCGTGACACCCTCATCACTGTGACCTACTTTATCTACCATTACCATTCTATCGACGGTTGTTGTTCTACTTATAACACGTGGTGCTTGACATGAAGTCGGATGAAAGTAAGGTTGATTCTGATAACACTTTATCACTGGGCCATGACCCTCTCCCCAAAATGTATGCTATTTTACCATGGAGGTAGCTATAATGATAAAGCCCTAAAATCTCTAAGTAACAGTATTTCTCGTGTTTGTAATAATAGAAAGTCACTTAGCTCGTGATGTGCTTAATCTTATGAATTACTCATTTACTGAATTAAGATGTTGTAGTCTATTAAATTACATTCTTCTATACATATATGAGGGGGAATGTCATTGAACATGCTTAATTTAGAGCATGCTTGACATGATTTTTTGTTTTAGTTTTTAGTATTCATTTTTTAATACAAAAATTGAAAAAATAATATAAAAATTAAAAAAATTAACACATTAATAAAATACATAAATTGAAAAAAAAGCATAGAAACTTAAAAATTAATAAAAATATACTAAAACTAAAAACAAAAAACGAAAATAAAAAGTTGAATTAAACAATTTCTTAAATTAAATTGAAAGTTTTTGAAATGCAAATTGGTTCTAAAACCAATTCTTTTTCTCTTTTTGGCCTATGGTGCAATCGTGGTCATTTCGTAAGTGTCAATTATTTGCTTCTTTTTTTTTCTTTGGTTTTTTGTGCTACAACTATTCACCATCTGAAACATAGAGTCCCAGTTTTCTGTTTTTCTTTTTTATCTACATAGTCTCGCTTATAATCCTTTTTCTTTTATAACTTTTTCACATTTAAAATAACTAGGTGTATTAGAACAATATATGAACTCCTTGCAACTTTTTTTTTTTTGGAAGTTAGATGCTAATATGTTAAGATTTCTTAACATATTATATTAATCTATTTCTAAATTTGACTTAAATATTAAGTTCAACAAGTTTTTAACATTATATAGGAGTTTTTATAAATAGAAATAGTTTAAGTTGAAATTAGACTGAATTTTGGGTAGATATATTAGATTGGTTTCAAGTACGTAGATTTGTAAAAAGTTTGAATAATTAATACAATTGATAATCAACTGATCAAATCGCTTGACTTACAATCGATTAAACTGGTTAGACTGCTTGACTTATAACTAGTTAAAGTGGTCAGTTAAATAAAAAACGAGAGGTTTTCTTACTGAGAGATTTTTATACAAAACCAAACCAGTCAATTGAAAAGTTTATGGTTAATCAGATTCAAGCAGCTGATCCGGAAGAGTTTTTAAAATATTACTAAAAGCAATTAATTAAAATGTCGAGATGTTTTTTGTGAAAACACTCTAACCTTTAAATCCTCAAATTATTGAGAAATGAAAAGTGTTAAATTAGTGAGAAATGAAAAGTGTTAAATATATAGAGAAATATCTACAATCAAATTAGTAAAAAATGAGGGATGTTAAGTACACAAAAATATTATGTAAATTTTAATCGAAATAATTATAAAAATTTATTTGGAATAAAAGATAATCCTTTAGCAAATTTAGTTACACTCAACTATTTTAATAATTTAATTCTTCTTTAATTAAGAATTTATTTTCTCATATTAATGACTTTTATTTGTATTGAACTTACCATGAATTTTATCTTTATTAAACTTACTCTTTTCCAATAATTAAACCTCTTATATATGAACTTGAAATCATGTTTGTCTTTAAGAGATCGAAGCAATCAACTTTTGGCACCCTTATTCTAGGCACACATAAACCTTAATTTGGTTAAAGAGGAAATTACATAGCCCCTTGTGTTTTCAAGGTTTTTCATATACCCCTTGTCTTTTATAAATTATACTAAGCCTCTCTATAATTTGATGTAGTTTTTGCTAGACCTCTTTATCATTAAAAAAAGTAGGCCTCACTAACGGTTGCTGATGTGGCAAGGGATGTGATAGGAAACACAATGAAATTTCTTTCAAAATTTAAAAGTGTGTATGTAACATTTTCAAAGTTCAGAAGATGTGTATAATATTTGATTAAACTATAAAGGGGTAAAGTGCAATTTATTCAATATTTATATTAAAAATAATATTGGAATAAAAATTGCATGACTTTGAATAATTAAAATAATTATTTCAACGAGATATATTTCAATATTTCTACTTCACTATACATATGAATTCAAAAATAATCAGTTAATGATATTTTTTAGATATGTCTTAAATTAACTCCAATTAATTAATTAATTAATTAGTTATAACTAAAAAATTTTAATTCGTAATACTAATTGGATTAACTCTAAAATGTATATTCATTTTCATAATATTTATATTAAAATAATATTAGGATAAAAATTTAATAACTTTGAATAATTAAACTAACCATTTCAGTGAGATATATTTCAATATTTCTACTCCACTATACATATGAATTCATAAATAATGAATTAATAATATTTTTTATAAATGGATTTATAACTCAAAAATATAATTTTTTTAGTTATAAATAATAAATAAATTAATCAATTGGATTTAATTTAATAAATAACTAAAATATTATTAATTGATTATTTATAAATTCATATGTAACGTGAAGTAGAAATATTAAAATATATTTCATTGAAATGGTTATTTTAATTATTTAAAATTATGAAAATTTTATCCCGAGATTATTTTTAATAAAAATATTATGAATATAAATATATATTTTAAAGTTAATTTAATTGGAGTTATCAATTAATAATTTTTTTTATTTAAAACTAATTAATTAATTGAATTAAATTTAAGATATAACTAAAAAATATTGTTAATTGACTATTTATGAATTTATATGTGTAGTGAAATAGAAATATTAAAATATATCTCATTGAAATAGTTATTTTAATTATTTAAAGTTATGAAATTTTTATCCCAATATTACTTTTAATATAAGTATTATGAATATAAATATACATTTTAGAGTTAATTTAATTGGATTTATCAATTAATAATTTTTCGTTATAACTAATTAATTAATCAATCAATTATAGTTAATTTAAGGTATAACTAAAAAATATTAGTAAATGAATATTTATGAATTCATATGTATAGTGAATGTTGGTCCTATGTGACACTTAAGAGGAGGGTAAATTAGGTAATAAAAATTTATACTAATTACAAAACACTTTAACTAAATTGTCAAAGTTAGACAAAAAAAAAAAAAAAACACTGAAGTGCATAAACAAGATGAAATAAGTTTATAATATTGTAAAAATATGAACGGATTACAAATGAAAATTGCAACATTACAACTTACAATCTCCTTTTAAAACTCAAGGATAACCCTCTTGTTCTTTTTCTAAGGGTTAAATATAATATTGTCACGTTTCTTTTGAAAGCTCAAGAATAACCTCATGAATACAAAACCTTAGTAAACAGAAAGGACTCAATGTTTAATGGTGGCAAAATAACAAGCCTTATAAGACTTTATCTCACACAAAAACAATAAGAGGCTAAAAAACACTTCCTAATACACAAGATAACTTAGACTTTCTCAATGTAGCTCGTTATTATTTTCTCTTATGTTAATCCACCAATCTATAGTGTTAATTAGGATCAATTAGCTGTTGTATGATATCTCCAACATTCATATCTTCTTCGTTAAGGCTTATTACCTTTACAAAATATGACTGCTCCTGACCTTTTGCTATGTAATCTTCACATTTGGTCGATCGCTAGTTGACATTCGGTAGATCGACCTTATGTTTTTGCTCATTCGGTTAACCAGTACATGGATTCGGTTAATCAATATCCATTCTTGCTTCATTCAATCAACTGATCTTCAGCCTGTCTTTATTAGGTCAAACGATCTTCAATCTTTGGTAAACCTATCTTCTTTAAACGTTAGTAGCTCATATTCAAATCAAAATATTTTCTTTGCTTTGTGTAGCTGTTCTAAGCTCTTTTATGTAATGCACTTCATCTTCATTCCAAAATACCTATCCTTACAATACACTTAAACAAAAACATTAGTAGTAAAAGTGTTTTGTCATTACTAAAATAAGGTATAACCTCATTTGGTTCAACAGTGAAGTAGAAATATTGAAATATATTTCATTTAATAATTATCACAAAACTCCCTATATTTTTCATTTTTTTCAAACATCTCCTTGTGTTTAGTATAATTATCAATGTGCTCCTACCATGCCAACTGTTATTTTAGATGCTATGTCACTTGCCACATCAATCACCACATCATTACCTCTGCATAGTCACCCTATCATGTCAGCCATCACATCATCAAAGCCGTCACGTTAGTTGTTGTATCAGTTGCCACGTTAACGAGAATAGTTCCATAGGTACATTGATAATTTTATTAAAACGTAGAGGGGTTCAGTTAATTTCTTAAAACACGGGGAGTGTTTGATATTTCATAAAAACATAGGGGAATATAGTGATATTTACTTAAAATTTAAATAGGATTTGCTATTAAGTAATTGTTAAAATTTTAAAAATAAATTGTTATAGAATTAACTATTGTATATATATCGATATCTATATAAATATCTATATAAATATTATCATATGCACAATAGTAACATTTAAAAGAATTATGAAAATTTTCTAAAATAATTTTTTAATAATTGAAATTAATAAAAAAAATTTAAATAAGTGAATTACATGAAAAATCTACATTTTATCCAAAAATGTCCCCTATTTTTGTAGGGACCATATTAAGCTCCAGTGACGTTGGCCTTTGAATGATTGATGTAGTCCACCAAAATGGCCATTTTTAATAAAATAGCCATTAAATCGCCTTTGTTTTATAGCTTATGATATAATCTATATATTCTTATATATTTAAATATTATATATATAATACTGACGATAAAGTACCTTTTTTTTTAGTCAGATGATAGGGAGTTGAGACTCCAAAAAATCCAAATATTGAGCTACCAATTTTTAACTCGAAAGTGACAAATGGACATTAGTTTGTTTCTAATACAAAATTAGTTATTTTTTTTAATTTAACACTCCTCCTTAATATAATTATAGCTCTTTCCTTTATTTTCTCAAATTTTCATTTTAACTCCCTAAAAATCACTATTCACAATCTCACTCTCTTCATTCATTCTTCACCATTTGTGACTCAAATTGATCAATGTTATATACCAATATCTTCTTTGCCATGAATTCATTAGAACCATACTAGTTACACTATATAACATTGTTGGAATCATCACAAAATTGAAGAGAAAATTTGTCAACAAATATTAAATATCAATCCGTTGCCTTTGAAGGTCACCGCCAACCACCACCACCATAAATCAATAAGAATAAATACTAGGAACAAAAGCCCTATGGTCTTATTGTCAATCGACACTTAGATCGTCGCTTTGACAGAAAAAGAGGCTAGGATCTTGACTAGTTTTTCTTCAATTCATTGCAATTCATTGAGAATTTGAGTATGTTACTTTTATAAAAAAATTGTTCTATCCATCAAGAACTTTTATTTGACATAAAAATCTCTAAATTTTGATACTTGAAAATTTTTCAGTGACTAGAGAAATATTCCAGTTATTAGAGTTAATGTTTAGAAGATCATTCCAATAACTTTTCCAAAAATATTTTTAAAAATTTTATAAATTTTTTAAATCTTTTTTTCCTTTATAATTATAGTAAAATTCTCAAAAATTTACAAATTAAAAATTATAGAAAGTTTAAGCGATAATAAGAGTAATGGATGAATTGCATAATAGGATTATTTTAGCAATTCATATGAGGTTTAGGTTGTTGATTGAGTTTAATAACTCTTATATATTGATTGCGATATTGTCTTTCTAATGTAATAGGTATGTTAGGAGTGGAACCCGCATTATAAGATTCGAATAAGCGAATACACCCATTAAGTAAGGTCATTTTTACTTATTGATACCGTATTTATATCAGTCTTTAATAAAATTTAATGTTGGTACAAACAATGACATATAGGAATGCATATCCATATTGATAAGCATATGCATATATATATATTGATGCTTTGATAAATTAAGGAGCTTAGTTTCAGATTTTAGATTCAAGGATACTACTGATTAGTATTAGGGTGCAGTCAATATTGTTAGACATAATTAAGATCGCTCAAGATCAAGATTTTAACTTTCAAAAACTTACGTATGAAGTTCAAGAAGGGCGTTATTAATTACAAAACTAAACTTAGTTTTATGCTCAAAACCATAAGTATACGAGTCGTTACTTGTACTACAAAGCGGATATCGATCCCACGAAGATTGTAGTTAGTCACCACTTAATTCATGTTGTACTTTATTCAATAAATAAATCTAAACAAATTTAGAAAGATAAGTAAAATGAAAACAAACTAAAGGTAAAAGCAAGTAACGCAACTAATGCCAAAACTATAAACTAAAAGTTAGAGAAATAAAGATTAAAGAATAAGACTTGTCGTTATCGCTATTTGTTACCCTCTAATTTAATTGATTCAATTTATACTTGGCCCAAGATTTTCTAATATTTTAGCTACCATTTCTCAAGGTGCAACTACATGTCACCAGTTGAATAAATTAGGATTAACTTCGGGAGCTCTCAATATGTAAAGCTTTTCCAAAAAATTCAACTAGATGCAAAGCGATCCTAAAGGTAGTATATTAATCTATTGAAATCTCTTTCTAATAAATCAATACACTTGTCATCTATAGATCTATTAAAAGCCAACTCTCGTTGTGTATTTAACACAGATTACTAACCTCACTCTCTCGATTTGTTGAAAGGTTTAAGCTCAATAAATAACACAAACATTTATAACATTAAATCAAAAATAGAACAAATATAATGGTGGTTATCTTTCCTTTTTGTATGTGAAAAATCTGGAAAATGGATGTTGATAAAGCTCTCGATGAATTGAATCTAACGTTTGAACTTAAAGTTTGTGTCTTGCGTAGAGAGAAAGGTGGCTACCACTGTATTTCTCCTATGCCCCTCAAAATGACTGTTCTCTCTTTTCTTGAGCTACTTAGGGTTGAATGATAATGATGTTGGGTTGTTTTGAGCCAGCCTTTAAATGGCTTGTTGATGCTTTGCTGTTTAGTGATCTCTTTAGTTGTTTTCTTTTAAAACATGGAAAGGTCTCTCCTAAAAAGGTTAAGAGCCTTGACCTTACGACCTTTGACCTCTGGCCTTGGACTCCTTGAGTTATGCGAATTTCCTAGCTTTGGCATGCTTTCGTCCGTACTTTTCATATTGGCTCTCGCACGAGAAGAGAAAGCTCTGGCCTTTGTAATTTGGCTTCCTCGGGAAACGTGAATTTCCAAGTTATGCATGCTTTCTCTTTACAAGACTTGGACACTCCTTTATCTTCAACGTTTTAGCTTGTTTTTTCTTTTTTTTCATTCTAAATTTCTTATAACTTTTATTTCCAACCCCAATTCATCTTCTATAATATGTAAATACACTAATAAGATCTAATTCTGACCCAAAATCAACAATTCAATGTTAAAATATAAAACACCAAAAAACATTAAATAAATAAACAATTTAATCCTAAACATATTAAGAAACAACCAACTTACAAATTAAACACTTAGAAAAACAAGGACGAAAACAAAACTATCAGGCGTTGCAAATATTTTGAAATTGATGGAGAAAACATCCCAAGAATGATAGGAGCTTGTATGTTCTAGATGTAGAAAATTTAAAAGAGGAGATTTTAAGGAAACACACTATACGGTATATAATATACATCTAAATACCACCAAGATGTCTTATAACATTAGAGAAATGTATTGGTGGGATGGCATGAAAAAGGATATGACTGAATATGACTCTAAGTTCTTAATATATCAACAAGTAAAAGTTGAGCATTGAAGGCCTTCAAGAAAGCTAAAATCACTACCAATACATGAATGAAAATGGGAAATGATCACAATAGATTTTGTAGTTGGTCTACCTTATACAAGGATTTGATGTGATTTAATTTGGGTGATTGTAGATAGATTGATGAAGTCAGCATTTCCTACTTATGAAAACTACTTATTTAGTGTCTAAACTCTCACAAGTGTATATCAATCGGATAATGTGGCTCTACAGAATGCTCATGTCGATAATCTCTAACCGAGGATCATAGTTCACATCTTGGTTTTGGAGAAAATTATAGGAGGCATTAGGCATGATGTGGGATTTTAGAAAATTCGAGAGGACGATTTAGATCTTAGAGGATATGCTGAGGATGTGGGTGATAGACTTTGGTGGTAGTTGGGATTTGCAGTTGGCTCTGATTGAGTTTACTTACAATAATAGTTATCACAGTAGTATTAGGATGGCACCATATAAAGCTATAGACAGAAATATAGATCTCCAATATGTTAGAAAGAGATAGGCGAGAGATATATGAAGGGCCCATAACTAGTTAATATTATATAAAAAAAGATTCCATTGATCAAGTAGAAATTAGAGATAATATTTAGTAGACAGAAGAGTTATGAAAATCCAAAGAGAAAGGAAGTGGAGTTCCAAGTCGGAGATTTCGTATTTCTAAAGATATCTCTGAAGAAGGGTATGATGAGATTTGGAAAAAGAGAAAAATTATCTCCAAGGTATATTAGACCTTATGAGATAACAGAAACGGTTGGAAATGTGATATATCGATTGACATTGCCTCTAGATATAGTTCAAGTCCATCTAGTATTCCATATTTATATGCTTTGTAAATACATTCTCGATTCTTCTCATTTCCCTAGTCACAAAGGGTGAAGGTGAGCGAGAACTTGACTTATGAGGAGGAACCGGTGGCCATTATAGATTCTCAAGTGCGATAGTTTCGATCAAAACAAATTTTTATGGTTAAGGTTATGGAGGAATAGTAATGCTTAAGAAGTTACTTGGAAGACAGAGTGAGAGATGTGAGGGTTGTATCAATTTTTTTTTTCCTTAATAAAGAATTATTATAAAAAATAATTCAAAAATTAGTTTTTCTTTAAGGAAGGGTGAATTTAACACCCCTCCCCAATATAAATATATCTCTCTCCCTTATTTTCTCAAATTTTCATTTTGAAATTTATTATTTATGATCTCACTCTCTTTATTCATTCTTCACTAACGATGACTCAAACTTATCAATATTGTATACCAATCTCTTTCTCTTGACAAGCCCGTTCTAATAATACCAATTATATCATCCAACATCACTGAAATCGTCATAAAAATTAAAGAGAAAAATTGACGAAAAACCTAAATCAACTCGCCTCGATGCCAATAACAAAAGTATTATGGTCTCATCGTTAACTGCCATCTAGATCACTGCTGATTAATAGAAAAAGAAATTAAGATTTCAACTGCTTTTTTTTCAATTTATTACAATCCATTAAGAATTTGAGTATATTACTTTTATAAAAGTTGTTTTACTTGTCAAGAGCTTTCATTTAATATGAAAATGGTTGAATTCCAAGTTTAAAAATTTTCGGTAACTGAAGAAATATTCATGTCACCGAAGTTACTATTCTAACGACTATTCTGACAACTTTTTAAAAAATTCTAAAAGTTTTATAAATGGTGTTGGTCATTTTCCATTAAAAAGTATATGAAATTATCAATAATTTATGAATTAAAAATCACAGAAAGTTTATATGAGAATAAAAGTAATGGTCAAATTATATAATTAGATTATTTTAGCAATTCATATAAGACCTATGTTGTTAATTAAACCCAATAATTCTTATATAACATTAATTGAGATATTGTCTTTCTTATGCAATAAGTTCATTATGAGTGGGATCCATATCGTATGATTTGGACAGGCTAGTAAACCTATCAAGTAAGTCCATTCTACTTACTGATACCATATTTATACCAGCTTTTAGATAAAGTTCAACGCTAGTATATATAATAACATGTAGGAATGTATATTTGTATTCATAAATATGTTTATATATATATATATTTATCGACATCTATATATATAATAAGTACGCATATACATGTATTGTGTACCCTTTTTTATCATAATCCTATATAAATAATATTGAGATATCTAAGCAAATATGTTTGGGATTGGGTATTTAAGACATACTACATACATACATAATTATCATTATATAACTGAGTGCTTGCTTTGTGAAATAATGTGATTGTCATTATGGATTATGCATTGACATATTGTTATATGATTGTAGAAGGGAAAGGTTCTATAGAGTGTTCCACCCAAGAAGTATGCATCAAGATTAGTGTGCATTGGTTATGATTATGAGAGTTATCATATTCCATTATATTGAGATATGTCATAGACCAATCTTGGTTGATGCTCAG
>JAOXYD010103502.1:0-11667 GCA_028565735.1 Pinacopodium congolense | reverse complement strand
AATGTCAAGTTGAGCCAAGTAACAATTATAAATAGTACCTAAAGTCAAAAACATCATAACAGTAAAATGTTTAGCCACATGACTGAATGTTTCTGAATAATCAAACCCAGCAAGCTGGGTGTAACCCTTAGCAACTAACCTGGCCTTATACCTCTCAATGGTCCCATCAATCCTATATTTGATTTTATAAACTCATTTGGGCCCTAAAACATGACAACCTGGAGGAAAAGGGACAATAGACCAAGTTTGATTCGCTTTCAAAGGACTAAGCTCCTCAGTATATCAGTTTTCCAATGATTAGACTGCACATCCTATTGAAAATTTTAAGGTTCAAAAATAGAAGAAATGTTGAAGGAAAAAGCTTGGGAAAAGGGAGAAAGACGAGTGAAAAAGTGGTAATGTTAAATAGGATAAGAAGTTGAGTAATTTGTATGAGAGGAAAGGTTAGTGTGAGGCAATGGAAATTGAAAGTCTTGCAAATAAAGTGGAAAGGATGTGAGCCTAGTACTACGTCTAGGTTGAATAGGAATAGAAGGAAGATAAGCATAGGAAGGAGGATGTTGAAAAAGAATTTCATAAGGACTACGATTATTGAGTAAGTGGGAATCTTATTAATGAGATAGAAACCTATAAGCACTAAATAAAAACAGTGGCAATTTTTCTTTAAAAAAAAAGAGACCTAGCCATATTTAACAAATATTGATGCTTGTATTCGACAATATCGTTTTGCTGAGGTGTGTAAAAGCAAGAGGTTTAGTGCAATATCCTATGGATGTTATAAAAGGTAGTAGTCGAAATTCAACTGCATTGTCAGTGCAAAAAATTTTAATTCAAGCATTGAATTGTGTAAGGATAAACTGATAGAATTGGGAAATGATTTGAATCACTTGATATTTGTGTTTTAAAAATTAAACCCAAGTACTCTTGGAAAAATCATCAACAATTGTAAGAAAGAAATGGTTTCTATTAATGTCTATAGTAGCATAAAGACCCCATACACCAAGATGAACAAGATCAAAGATATGTTTGGTATTTGGTACATGAATAGGAAATGAACAATGTTTTTGTTTAGCCCTAAGACAGATCAAACAAGGACTAATATTGAAATTGTCTAAAGAATCATAAATACAAGGTATATGCTTCATCCTATCAGTAGACGGATGACCTAATCTATAGAGCCAAGTATCAAGAGATACTACACATACTATCTTTATTGCTAGATATATCAAAGCATTAGACTGTGATGGAAACTCAGAGTAGAAATGATATAAGCCTTCTATTTTTCTAGCCATACCAATATGTATTTGAGAGGAATGTGCCTGAATAGAACAGGAATCAACATGAAAGGTTAAGGAAATAGATTGATCATCAATTAATTTACTAACAAATAATATATTGAAAGCTAATGATGGAACAAGTAGAATATGGTGAAGAATGATGTGTGGTGAAACAACAATTGAACCTATGTGGGTAACAGAAACTATGTCCTTATTAGGAAGCTGAACAGAACAATTGCTAACAGGTTTATAATGTTAGAAATAATCAACTGAATTGATGATATGATGTGATGCTCTAGTATTCATTATCCAGGTAGGATGTGTGAAGTGCTACAATATTGAACACTACCACAGAGATAAAGGGGTAAAACAGTTATAGTACTTGCCATGTTTGAATATGAAGAAGGAAAAGTAGGAGATGGGAAAGACCCATCTTTTATTAACCTCTCCATTTTGTCTCTAGAAATATAGCTTATACTTTTGTGCCATAACATAGAAGATCTCAAATCCAACCTCATACGTTTAGAACCAATAACAGTATTAAGAGAAGAAGAAGAAGAAGTAACAATAACAACACTATTCAACTCAAGTTTATATAAATTTCCACATAAAACTCCATTTCCCACTAAGAGAGAGTCACGATATAAAATCATTTTTCTAGTTCCAAAAGAAATAATATAACTTAGTCTATCCAAAATAGATATAAAAATCAAATTCCTCATAATAGAGGGTAAATAAGCAACATCATGGAACATCAAAGGATGTTCTGTATTTAATTATAGTTCAATTGTCCTAAAAAATTCAACTTTGACTTTAGTATCGTCTCCTATATACATATGTTACTCAGAACTAGTTGGCCTTCTTCGACTTGTCAGTTTTTGTAAAAAATTTATAACATGAATTGTTGCTCCAGTATCTAACCACCAAGTATTTAAGTGCACATCAATAATATTAGACTCTAAATAAACCATCATAAAACAATTATCTTTCTTCTATAAATGAGCTTTGAGTTTTCGGAAATCATCTTTCTTGTGCCCAAAATACTATCAAAAGTTACATTTGCCCTTGAAAAACTTATTCTTTTGACTAACAGAAGATGAGCCTGCTTGTCCACTTCCTTTCGGACTAACAGCCTTTTTCTTTAAAGGCCTTTGGTCACTTGAGCTATTAGAAATGAACTTTCTCTTTTGAGAATTGTTACGGCGTGTTATCATGGAAATGCTTTTTGTCATTCCCTTTTTCTTGTCATCCTCTTCCTTGGAAAGAATAGCAGTCATCTCTTCAACAATCCATTGCTCTTTTTGAGTATTGTAGTTTGATCTGAGCGAATAAAATTTAGAAGGAAGAGTCCCCATCACAAACCATATAATCCTGACCAAGGTCTATGTTCATAGCCTTAAGCTTATGGTAGCATCCTATGAGCTTGTCAATGTAAACCTTAATGTCACTTGCACCATCATAAATGGTGTGATGAAACATGTTTAAGTACTCATTCTTCTCATTCTTTGATAACTTCATGTACTTGTTCTTAATGGTAGCAAGAAAATACTTTGTATTATCATCTTCGAGAATACTATCACGAATGGATTCATCCATGTGATACCTCATAATCATAAAAAAAACATTGGTTAGAGTACTCCCACTCCTCATAGGATTTCCTTTTCTTCTCAATAGCATCATTAGTGGGTTTAGGTGGTGGATCAATTCTCAAGGCCAAGTCCATTCGCATGATTGTCAAATTCATCGTGAGAGATTCAACCCACAACTTTTGATTTGTTCTATTCAGTGTCAAGATAGTAGAGACACTTGGATTACTTAAAGCTGAATGAGAACTAAGAGCAATAACTATGATACGCATGTCAAAACATAATCATGCAAATTTGTGCTCTTTTTCTCAAAATTAATTATATCATTCATACTAGAGCTCTTTAAAAAAATATAGAACTCATTCATAAGTAAGAACAATTTATTAAATATTACAACCGAATCATCAATACACTATCGAAAGGATAGAAACATTGTGAGGTTCGTAATATTTCAATAAAATTTCTTCACCATATTGAGCACCCTACTAAATAGTAATTATCGACAGGATAATTAATTTCCAGTATGGATCTTCATTAATATTTAAAATTCTCCATCATAAAAAGTTTCAAATGCTTAATTCTACGACATGTAAAAATAAGCATACTCTCTTGTCAATAAAAAATTATGTTTATGCCACAACAAGCTTGAAACAATTAGACTTATCAAGTAATAATAAAAATTTTGTGCATAAACATATGGGAAAAAGAATAAAAAGAGCCCAAAAAATTGGAAAAATGGTCCAAAAATTTTTTTAAATAATAAAAAAAATAAAAAGGAAAAGGGACAAGTGCGTGACCAGTGGGACAACTTCTGACCTTCGTCCGGGTCGTCAGGTTAATCCGTCGGGTGCGCGGGTCAACCCGACGACAGATGCCTCTCTCGACCTCCGTTTTCGATGATTTTGGAGTCCTTTTCTTCCATTTTTCACAATTTATGGATTTTCCATATCATTTCATCCAAAAGTGCTCCAAAAAATTCGAAAACAGCAAACCCATTTCAGATATAGAAGAAAACACGAAACTATCCACAAAAACTTATCCCAAAACTCGTGATTTTTCATCCAAAACAAAGGAAAAACATAACAACTTCAACAAATAACATTTTCTAAGCCTTAACACAATGTTTCAAGCCATTGTTTGTCAAAAATTATTTCCAAAAAATGAAAAACATAAAAAAGGCCTAAAATCAAATTCACAGCTCTAATACTAATTGCTAAAATTAATACATATGCATTCAATGCGTTCAACAAACAAGATTAACAAATGCATGGCTCTGATACCAATTGCTAAAATTAATACATATGTATTCAATGCATTCAACAAACAAGATCAACATTTTATTTAGGGCATGACAAAATTCAGAATACATACCTCCTAAGCTTGGGAAAGATTCTTGATAGATCCTCTCCATTTTTCTTAACCTACAAAACAAGAACAAAAGACACACGCCTTGCAAAAGAGCTAATGGTAAAAGACCCTCCTGATTTTCTTACCCATCCACATACCATATTTTATGCTCTATATGGATAATATTTGGACTATGGTTTAATAGGCCAACTATAGTAATTGGAGTACTACCATGTGCCTCAAATGCAATTAGTAAATATTAACTATCCTATTATGGTCATTAAACATACATTAGACAATTCAATTAATGGTTATGAGATGGAATTAATGTTGAGATTATATTTATCCATATATTTCTAACACTTTCAATGTAAAAGAAATGGATAAAACTAGATGGGTTGTAGTTTATAGATGTTAATAAACTGCAGATCATATAATAATAATATATAAATTAATATTTTATTATTTTAATAATATATAAAAATATATATGTATATATATATTGAGATTGGCCATGGCATGTCATAAGCTGCTGGCCATGCAATCGATCCCCAAAACAAATATACTTGTCACCTAACTAGATTAATAGTGTAAAACTCATTCAATGTTTAAACTAATAATAAAAGGCAATGTCTTAAATTCTATGAACCTTTGTGAAAAGTATAATTCTCAACTAAATAATAAGTTTCTTCCTATGAATTTTTTTTTTCATAAAGTTATCACCTTGCAAAGTCCATTGGTGAAACTATGGATAACTTTAGTAGTTATCTTAAATTACAAGATTGAATTTGAATATGGATAAATAACTATGAGTTAAGGCTATTAAGATCCTAGTAATTTTCTTTCATTACAAAAGTAATTTACCTTTGTGATTTTGTTACATCATCCAAGTATGTCTTTTTATGACAAAATTTGAATCAAAGTTATTAAGGCTTAGTTTCAATCTCTTTTTCAATTATTTATTAGACTTTCACTTATGGCACTTTGTGATTGGGATAAATAACTAAGGATCGCTTATAGTTTGACCTTCTTCTTTCTTTCTTTTCTTTTTTTTCAAATCTTCATATTTTGAAAACTATCACTTATGGCATTGTTTAACTATCGTATATCTACTTTTTCATGTTTTGTTAGTTTTCATCCATTTTTAACCTCTAAAAAGGACATCTTAAATTTCAATATGACATCATTCTAAAGATATGACTGGATGAAAAACTAAGGGAATATGATGAAAGGCGTTGTATGATAGCTAAATAATATTATAGGGAGGTAAAAGATATTTTTTAAAATATAAAGGTTAAAATGATAAAGGGTCATACCATAAGGGGTCTAGTGTAATTAAACTATGATTTTTTATGTATATTTTGTACCAAAATATTTGTCTTTGTTAAAATAAGGGAGGGTCCAACTTGTAGTTTTGTAACTCTTGATTTGGTCTTTTTAATACTTGAAGGACTCATCATTTTTATAATGCTTTGCATTTAGAATTTTGGCATGGGTTATACATTCTAGTTAAGTGTTTTAAAGTTTGTATAATGGTTTGCATTTAGAATTTTGTCATAGGTTATACATTTTGTTCAAGAGTTTTAAAGTTTTCATGATCATTTCCATAATAGGATTTGGTATAAAGTTTCATAATTAAGAGGAATTTGATTAATTATTTTTTATAGAATTCCTCTTGATGTGTTGCTTTGGAAAGTTTTTCAAGTTTAAACTAGTGTTTTTTTTATTACATTTGAAAATTTGAAAATTTTGCGAGAGTTTTAGAAATTGTTTACAATGAAAATTTTTCATAACTGACATATTTTGTGTTTGAACTTAATTGATAAGTCTTGGTGTTTAACGTGAAAATAATTATTTTGAGAAGTTTAAGAAATTCTTGAAAAGGTTTTGAAATTTTCTAAAGGTTTTGAAAGTGCTTAAATTTCTATAGCTAAAGAAACAATTTTTATTTGATCTTAATTGAAACATCTTGATATTTAAAAGTGCTTTAAGGATGAATTAGAATTTTTGTGAATTGGTTTTGAAGTAAAATGAATGGTTTGGAATGTTAAGAATGGTTTGAAATTGAAATTGAAATGAAAGTTTTGAAAATGTGATTTAATTTGTATAGATCAAGAAATTTTTTAGTATTTAGATTTAATTTGTATCTCCCCTCATTTTATTAACAAGCTTCGAAACATCAAATGTCTCAAATTCCAAAATATCATTAGTTTAACAAATAATATCCAATCAAATCAAATTATATCTAAAATATAGTAAAAATTGTAACTCAGTATTGATATGAGTCAATTGTAACCATCGACAATAATATTTGTCACATAATGGAATTCCTTAATAGTTCTTACAAGAAAATATCCTATAGAGATTTTTCACCTTGTAGATTAAGGAGATCAACACTCATACTATCTACTAAAAAATTTAACGGATAGAGGATGAGATGCCTACTTAATAAGGTAACTTGATTATACCCTTTTTTTAATAACATAATAATAAGCAAAATATATCAAATATCATACAAACATGTTCGTATAATCATCAAATATCACATTATAATGCACAACAAATGCAAGCCACTATTATGGAAGGTTTTGTTTTTTTTTATTCCTAGTTATGACACACTTTCATTAATCATTTTATTAGGCCCTACTTGACTTAGTGGACTATATCTAAAGGTTTATTGGCCTACTTATAGCTCACAATTTCAATCATCATGTAGATATAATATATATACACAATTATTTGGATATAAATATGTATATGTATACATATATTGGCATAAGATTCTCCTCCCTCCCTTTGGTTTGGTACCCTAACACCACTCTGGTCTTGGCAAAGAATATTCTTAGGACTCAAGATATCCCAATACCTCTTTGATACCTAGCCACAAATACAGGATACCTTTAAGACTCAGTATGCCATAGATCATGTTCCACGGATAGGTGCCTATCCCCCTATCACACTCACATTACACTACTCATCACTTTGTGAGCATTGAAAATAACATGTCATAGGAAACCATTAATCCAATAATTCCTTAGTAATTCAATCCACCACATCATAATGTCCACTCTCAATTACTTGTATGTCTATTCATATTTTATTTCATATATGAGGATCTCATTTTTCTAGATTTATCATTTTTCATTTCATATTATGTAGCTTTCCATCATCTCTTCTTATTACATAATCTAATATTAAATCAAATGATTTTCATTATTGAATTATTTCATAGTTTCAAAGTACATGTCATAATAAATACTAACTCATATCAAAATTTTACTAAATTAAATATCCACAAAAATTCACAAATCTAAATATTGCACATAAATTAGGTAAATCATGCAAAACACACAAACATAAAGGTACAATTTAAGAAATCCTTACCTAGTCTTTAGAAAATCACTTATTCTGATCGTGCAATCTACCCCTCTGCCCTATTCTTAGGACCTACATGGTTACCAAATTCTATTAGGTCAATTTAAAATTTACTCTAATAATTAAACCTAGATTCTACTTAATTACAAAACCATTATTCTACACTTATTGACTAATTACCAATATTTCTTCATTTGATCATATCCCAAAAATTACTAAAATAACTTTGATTAATAAATAAATTCCTATTTTTACTTTTTCTTAAAATAACTAAGTTGCCCTTCTATGCTTTAGAATTCCTAATTTACCTTCTTTTTTTTCTAAAAGTTCTAAACTACCTCAACTCCTTATTCTTTTCTCCTCTTCCCATTTATCCTCACCCTTTCCTAGATATGCCCAAATTGCCAAATTCCTTCTTCTTTTCCCTTTTCCTATTGTACCCTTAAATTTTTTTTAAAATGTCAAAAATACCGCTAAATCATTTTTCTCTCCCACTCCCGTATCATCTTCTTCTATATTCTTCTTTCTCTTTCTTCTTTTATTTCTCATCTCTTTCTTTCTCCCTCCTCTTCTCTCCTTTCTTCCATCACTCTCCCCTTCTCACCTTCTCTCACTCCTCTCTCTAACCTCATGCTCTCTCTAACCTGTGTCACTTTCCAAATTCACCAAAACTCTCTAATATACTAATTATATATAGTGTAAACCAAAAATGTAGAATCTACTAGAAAGAAATAATTAACAAAAGAAATTGAAAGCTAGAGAAGCAAATGAATAGAAAGGAAAGTGGAAGGAAGAAAGACATTTTGGCAACTCACCTCACCGTCAACATCACCTAACTAACCTCCAAAAATATCTCGTTCTCCACTAAACCCATATTAAATCACAATTCCAATTAGTGAAACTAGTTAGAGCAATAAACTCAAATAAATAAAGAGTACATTAGATTGGAAAACAAAATTAACTTACTAATAAAGAAACCCTAATCCACTCACTATCAATCTTTTAACACACTGCCTTCCTCAAGCTCCCACTTTACCTAGATTTGAAGATTCATACATGCCTAAATAACAATATAAGGATAAAAGAACTAGAAACATTGTTCATTTAAATATGAAAAAAAAATTTCCAATTTTTTATTGGATTTTTAATTATTGGGTCAAATAGGGTCAATCCATAGGGCCAAGCCTAGCCTAAAATCCTAAGGGATTTATAATTCTCTCCTTTAAAAGAAATTTTGTCTTTGAAATTTCATATCCAAAACTCCAAACAAGTGGAGATACTAATGTCGAACATCATCCTCTACCTCCTAAATAACCTCTTTGAAAGAATGATGATGACTCCATAAGGCTCGTACTATTAGAATCTTCGATCTTTTTAATTTCCCTATCTGACTCTTTAAAATCTCCACTAGTTCCTCTTTGTGTCTCTTGCCACCTTAATCTTAAACTTTAATATAACATGATTAGGATTTAATGGATATTATCTAAGAATTGATACATTAAATATCATCATGGATCTGTGATAACTCTAGAGGTCAATCTAATCTATATGCCAAAGGTCTAACATGCTGCATAATCTTATAAAGCAATATATCTTAGACTCAACTTCCCTCTCTCACCAAACTATATTATTCTCTTCCAAGATTATATTTTTTAAAAATAACCTATCTCTAACCTCATACCCCATTTCCTAATTACGTCTATTAATATAGCTCTTTTGCTGATCCTAAGCTACCTTAAGGCATCATTTCACTACCTCTATCCTCTCTACCATCTTTTGGACCAACTCTGGTTCCTCTTACAATCTGGCATGCTCTACATCCCAACATATCAAATCTCTACACCTTATGCCATATAAAACCTAAAAAAATGTCATGCCAATGTTCGAATGATTGTTATTGTTATAGGTAAACTCCATCATTGATAACTATTGATTCTATTCACCCTCAAAGCTCAACACTTAATCCCTCATCATGTCCTCCAATGTTTGAATCATAAGCTTTAACTGCCTATCTATATGAGAGTGAAATGTATCACTCATATTTAACTTAGTTCCCAAAATTAACTACAAACTAGTTCAAAATTAAGAAGTAAATCATGGATCCTTATTTGATACAATGGACATTGGAACCTCATGTAACCTCATAATCTCATTAGCATATAACTTAGGAAGCTTGTTCAATGAGTTCATCTATTTTACATGCAAGAAATGAGAATATTAGATCAACCTATCCATAATCACCCATACTGAATCATATCTAAACTTAGTTCTTAATCACACTATCACAAAATCCATTGTAATCCTCTCTAATTTCTATGATGGAATAGCTAAGGGTCTTAACGTTCTTATTGGTACCTGATGCTCTGCCTTGACTTGATGATAGGTCAAACATCTCGCCATATACTTAACCATATCTCTCTTCATCGTCAGTCACTAATAATAAGACCTTAGATTCCTATATATTTTTATACTAGTTAGGTATATAACATAAGGTGCACCATAGGTTTCCTCAAAGTTTCCTCCCATAGCCTATCCATATCTGGCATGCAAACTTGTTTCCCAACCATTAAGACTCCATCTGCTCTCAATGAAAAGTTAGTGTTCTTTTCTTGTTGCCCTCTCTCTTATTCATAATAGATAAGAATCTCGAATATGTGCTTCTCCAATCTTATCTCCTAAATTTAGCTAAATATGTAATTTAATAGGTAGACTGCCTGCATCATTCATCTCCAAACACATATTTAAGGCCCACAACTTAACTAATGGTTTCATATTATAGCCTCCCAAACTAGTCATCATGCTTGAGCTTTTTTTACTCTAAGTATCTACAACTACATTTGCTTTCCTTAGAAGATAGTATCATATTGTCATAATGCTCCAGTAGCTCAATTCACCTTCTTTACCTCAAGTTCAGATCCTTCTACATCAAAATATAATTGAGGTTCTTATGATCTTTCAGCAACCAAAATATCTCTCCACATAAGTAATTTATTTAGATCTTAAGGGTATGTACAATTGCCTCCAACCTTAAATCAAGGTAGGATATTTCAGGTAGTGCAATCTCAACTGATAATAAGCATATGCTAGCACTTCTTATACTATATTAATACATACCCTAAACCTACCATCGAAGCATTTGTATAAACCTCAAAACCTTCATCACTTAAGGGTAATACCAAAAGAGAGTTGGAAGTTGTCCTTTTGTTAAGCTTTATAAAACTCTTATGACACCACTCAATCCAGTGATATGAAAATCTTTTCTTCAGTAGCTTAGCCAATAGATTAGCTATCATAAAAAATTCCTATAAAAATCTCCCATAATAACCAATAAGTCCTAGAAATCTCATTAGCTTTTATAGGTTCTCTAAAGCCTCCCACTCCATAATTGCTTTTACCTTAACATGATCAGGCATCAATCCTTCTACATACCTATGGAACACTATTTACTCCATCTAAAACTCACACTTATTTAATTGGGCATACAATTGCCTTTTCTTTAGAATCTATAATGCAGTCCTCAAATGATGCTCATGATTCTCTTTAATCCTCGAATACATTAAGATATCATCGATGAATGTTATTACAAATCGATCTAAATGCTCTTGAAAAGTCTTATTCATCAAGGCTATGGGTATTGTTAGTGCATTGGTTAACATAAAAAGCATCACTAAGAACTTATAATACCCATATCGAGTATGAAAAGTTTTCTTAAAAATATCTAACATAGCTATCCATAACTACCAATACCTTAATCTCAAATCAATCTTAGAAGATAGAACTACTCCGCCAAACTAATCCAATAAATGATCATTCATCAGTAATGGATACTTTTTCTTCATCATCACTCTATTTAACTACTGATAATCAATGTAAAGTCTCATACTACCATCCTTTTTTTTTTACTATTTATGTAAATAACTACCATTTTCATATATGTTTTCATTCTTATTTTGATGTTAGATTATCTAATTTATGTGCGTTATTGTTTTAAATATAGGTCCATGCTAAAGAAGATGAGTTTGGTGTAAAATGGATTAAGTGTGGTTGACTTTATAGAGGAGCAGCATGACCATTTAACAATG
>JAOXYD010103491.1:0-11667 GCA_028565735.1 Pinacopodium congolense | reverse complement strand
TAAGCAAAGTCCACTAATGAAACCATTGCTCCAAGATAAGTAAAAATGCAAAATGAATTTTGCTCACGGTTTCACTCATTTCTCTTAAGTATTTGAATGATAGTGTTTTGCTCAAATTTCTTATAGGAAACTACATTATCGTAGGCTTGCTAATTCATCAATTCTTTTGTACAATGATTACATGCTAAAAATAGATCATAGGGACTTTGGTTTGAATTTTAATGGAGTTAAGATTAAGGTAGGTCAAAAAGGGTTAAAGGGTTAATCATAAGCATTCATAAAGCATCAAATGCACAAAGGGATGACAAATATAAGTTTCTGAGACAATCAACTGAATAATACTACTACTCTGAACTTATTGATGCTACTAACTGTTATTCCTTTATCTTTTCTTCCTTTTTCTATTTTTTCTTCTTTTCTTTTGTTTTTTGTTTTTTGTTTTTTGTTTTTTTTTCAAATGATGCCTCAGCCATCTCCCCCTCAAGTGCTTCAGGTGTTGTCTCAGGTACAGGGGCATCTTCAGGTGCCACTTGTGCACCTTTCTTAATCCATCGCCATTAGCAAAATGGTACCAAATTTCAATTAAATGGATACCTAAATCAAGAGAAAATTGAGAAAAAATACCTTAAATAGAGAAAAAGATCAGAATATGTCATAGTAGATTATGAAAAATCTGTTGATTTTAAGAACGATTTGAAGACAGAATATTGTAGAGGACTTGAAATGCCACAAATAGATACCAAGAACGCTCAGTTTGGTTGAGAAACGAGGAAGATATGGGATTTTGAAGGTTTTGGACAAAAATGGGGGCAAAGAGAAAACGCTGAAACTGCTAGGCTTTTATACCTTCTGCATCTATTAATGATACCCTATTCTTCCTTAAACAACGCTATTGATAGATGATTAAGATGTCGTTAAAGGCTTGGAAAAGTTATAAACAATGACATCCTCTCATCCTTCAACGTGACCCTATTAGGGTGCCATTGATTGTCTACCTAAAGCCTAATTTGATCATTTTCCTTATAAATTTCTAATCAAAACCTCCTAAATTGAAGTCCTAACAATATGGATTGCATTATTCATAAAATTGCTTAAGAATTCAACTTAAAAGCACTCTTAAAACCCAATAAAACATATTAAACTAAGGCAACGTTAAAGAAAACACACTAAACTTAATTCAAACATAGTTAAATGGCTTCAACACATTTATTTGAACTAAAACACACTAAATTCAAACTAACATAACTAAGATTAAGGTTGGGTTGCCTCCCAACAAGTGCTTCTTTAAGGTCTTTTAGCTGGAGCTTAAGGTTAGAGAATTTTATATCTCTTCCTTGGTCGAGAATCCATCAACTTCAATTTATTCTCCTAACAAAATATATGGGCCACATTCTGATTGGTTTTTACAGGATTTGGAAGAATTGTATCATGTAACCAATGATCCTTAATGAAACACCAATCATGACTTTGAAAATACCATGGTAAAAAGTCTTGAATTATCATATTTAACCCTAAAGTGAAAGCATGAACACCAATGAAATCAATAAACTCTAATGCTTTATCGCTTTAAACCTCATTTAGTTTGACAAATTCATCATATTTAAGACAATTAAGAAAATTCAAAACATTATCTTCAATTTGAGAATCATCCTTAAAACAAATGAAATCATCACAATCATTATCCAATTGATTGTCCAATGGCAACGCATAAAAACTTTCTTCAACTTCAATAACGTCAATTTCGCTTTCACTTGCAACAATTGCCTCACAACTCACACAACTCTCAACATGATTTCCAAAAGGAATTGGAAAATCATCATCGCTATCCATAGCACAAACTTCTAACTCAGTTGGCTCACATTCAAATGATGAAGTTAGGTTAATATGTGTGATAATTTTCATCAATAGTTCTCTCACATTTGGATAAGAATTTTCCAACTCATGAACTATGGATTGATTTTTGGCTAGATGCTTATCTAATTGAGATACACTTAACAAGGGTACTCTCAATTTTTTAAAAATTTGAAAAGATCGCCTAGATGAAGCATTTAATCTTTATGAATATGGAATCCTAGGCTAGTAAGCTTGGACATTTGAATCAGTAAATAACCTAGGGGAACAATTTTCATTCCCAACTTCTTTCACTTCTTTCCTTCTTTCTATGACTTATCTTTCATTCACATCCTCCTTTTGATGATCCTTTAGTACAATGATGGCCATAAGATGCTCTTAAGAAGTAGGTTGAAACATAGAAGGTAAGGGTTGAGGTAACCGCTCATCTAATAATCAAACAATCTAACCTAATTGAGTTTCCAAATTCTTAATTTAATGTTCATGAGATGGCATCCTATAGTTATTGCTTTGGATATACTTCATCAATGTATCCTCAAAATTAAACTTTTCTTAATCAATCAGACTGGAAAGAGGTTCAATTTTACGATTAACATGGGAATTTTGGTAGTAAAAAATGGGGTAGGTTTCCTTACAGAATTGATAAGAGTCCACTCCTTGCCTAGTAGAAGAATAATGGTCTTGACTAGGATCAAAGGCTCAAGAGGGCCTTAATTAACAATCAGTAGAAGTAAGAAAGGAATTATTGCAAAAATCAAAAGCCATAGAACCTTGAAATACATCACTACCAAATTGAGCTTGTAAACTTTCCAATAACTTGTTATGGTCTACAAATTGAGTTTGAAAAATAGGGGTTTAATTAATGGAATGAGCTCTAAATGGCTTTCTACAAGAAGGCTCAAAGATGTATTGAAAGCTATTGGCTGCCATGTCCTCAATCAATTCATATGCTTCAATTGGAGTTTTACTCATCAACGTTCCTCCAAAAGCAAAATTTATAAGACTACGAGTGTATGGTGTGAGTCCTAAGTAGAAAATATGAACTTGCTCACAAATACTAAAGTTATGCATCGGATATTTAGTAAGTAGCTCTCGAAATCGATCCCAAGACTCTCGCAAACTCTCGCCCTTATATTGCTCAGAAGAAAAAATAAAAAATTTCAATTTAGCTATCTTAACAAGGGGAAAGAATTTAGCTAAAAAGAAATTGGCAAGATCATCCCAAGTGATGATGAAATTAGATGAAAAGTGTTCAACCATGTGCGAGCTCTATCTTTCAGAGAAAAAAGAAATAACTTGAGTTTAAGTGCATTGTTTTAAATTTCATAATTTTGATAGAGATCACATATGTGCAAGAAATTTCTTAAATTATTATTTGGATAATTATGTAAATGAGAATATGTGGAATTTTGAAATCATTTGAGTCTATCCTAAGTCTAACAATGCTAGACTTAGGATCGCTCCTAGTTTACATAACCAATTTTGATATGGTTGACTTTTTATGGGGTTGAAAAAGCAAGTTCTCATGATGTTCCATTTCTACATGAGATTAATTCCTACTAAACATCCAATCAAGATCAGCACAAGCTAAGATTCAAACTCAATGAAATAAAAAGCAAATTAAAACACAAAAGAAAATAAGCACTAGCAAACAAACTTAAAAGACTATATACAAAATGTACATCATAGAGTAATTGACACTAATTTCTCTAATATTAACAAAAGCACACCGATTAATCCTCAGTAACGGTGCCAAAAACTTGTTGTTCGTTAGTTGAATTGATTAAAAAGGATAGTTCTTTAAACTGATTTTACTTTGAAAACCAAAATGATAGTAAGTGAAAACCAACGTGACGAAAGGCAAGTGAACCTATCGCTTAAGTAATAAAGTAGAGTATATTTAAGACTCAAAGTGTCAAACCCACAGGTAAAAATGATATTCTTAAATTAATTATCAGATTAATTAAATTACAATTTTTTAGAAAATTTCAAATTAATAGATTAAAAAGATGAAAAAGATAAAATTAGGCCTTGTTTGTTTCCCATTCCATTTTTGGTTTTAGTTTCTTATTTTGTAAAACACAAAAATCAATAAAAATAGCACAGAAACCAAAAAAGATAATATACTAATACAACACAGAAACCTAAAAAATAACCTAGAAACCAATAAAAGCAACCTAAAAATCAATACACGTACACAAAAACAAAAACTAAAAATAGAAACAAGAAGTGATACCAAACATGCTCTTACTAAACTATCCTAGTTATGCTTTAAACCTTGGAATTTTTAATTATAAAATGATTTATAAAATTACTGAAAATCATAAAATTCTGTAATCCAACTCAGGATAATTGATTAATGAATTAATTGAGCTTAAAAAAATCAAAGGTAGATTAGAGTTTCTTAATGAATTTAAGAAAAAGTTATGGTTAAGACTTATGCCTTTTCCTTATTAAACATAGTTTAAAGTTTTGTTATGCTTTAAATTTAGCCAATGGGCTTTAATTGATTGATTGATTTATGTTGTTTATTGATCTTTCCAACAACCTAGGTAGATTTTTTGGATCCTAGATTATCTTTCACTCTAATCTTAGTTGATTAGGCAAAAATAAGAACTTTAAACTCTTTAATAAAAAAATAGACCTTATTATATGCCATCAAACTCTCTAAAACATTAAAACACAAATCCGAAGCTGAAAAATATATTTATGCACACATAATTAACAAAGCATATAAAACATGCATCTTAAGCCACATACTTTCATAGAACTACAAATATAGCTGAAATAAGTAGTTTAGAAGTTACAAAACATGTTTAGAAATCTTCTGGATAAGTCTTGAATTTCTGAACTTGATCTGAACATCAACACAGCTTCGAAATCCTTAAGAGCTTGCAAGAAAGTCAAAGAACATTTAAGAATATGAACATAATAACATGAACTTTGATTAATCCAGAAAATAGGAGAAATTAAGTAATAATCTAAGTTAGAACACCCCCTTTGATGGTTTAGAAACTCAGATACACGTCTTAATTTTAACCTCCAACAAACAGTAACTCAAAATACGTAATATAACTCAAATTACAAGTGTTTGAAGCCTAAATCCTCTAAGAAAATCTAAGAGAGAAGCAAGAGCTTCTCTATCTGAAGTTAAATCTAAATCTGCTAAGATAGTTACGTGTTTTTGTGTTCTTCAATGTGCTACCTACATCTTATAATCAACAGACAAGTGGCTAAGTTGAAGTAGTGAATAAGGAGCTAAAGTGCATTTTAGAGAAAAAAGTGAATGGTTCAAGGAAAGAATGGGCACTAAAACTTGATGATGCGCTATGGGCGTACTGAACTGCATTCAAAATGCCCATATGTACCACTCCATTCCATCTTATTTATGGAAAAGCTTGTCATTTACCAGTGGAGCTAGATCATCAACCGTATTGGGCTACAAAAGCATTAAACTTTGATTGTAAAGTAACTAATTAGCTCAGACTCTTGCAACTCAATGAATTGGAGGAGCTATGATTTGATGTATATGAGAATGTCAAATTGTACAAGGAAAGAGTGAAGAAGTACAAGATGCTTACATAAAAAAAGAAGGAATTCAAAATTGGTGATCAGGTATTGTTATTTAACTCTCGACTTTATTTATTTCCATGAAAGCTAAAGTCTCGTTAAATTGGTCCATTTAAAGTCATCCAAATACTCAAGCACAAAGCATTGGAATTAGAGAACGAAAAAGGCCAAACATTTAAAGTGAATGGTCAGATATGCAACCATACTTTAGAGGCATATGTTGAACCAAGGTGGTTCTAATCATGTGTTTTGATGATGACAAAACATTATTATTATTATTAATGTTTGAGTTTTTGAAATATTTATAAGATGGGTAAATGTTTAAAGTGTAAGAGCATATATGTGGAGCCTAAGGTAGAAGAGCCATCTTGAAGATAATGAAGAGCTCAAGCATTAGATGATCAAGAGCTAGAAGATCAACGATCAAATGATAAAGCTCAAGTGTTGATCAAGCTTGAAGATCAAAAGAAGATTGATGATCAAGAAAAGAAGATCAAGTTAGTTAGGCTTAGGAAAAGGCTTAAAGTGCAAATGTCCTAAACTTGATCTTAATCAATGCTTGAAAAAGGCTCTCACATTTACATGATCATTTACATATAGACATATAGGGGTTGAATTGTGGTTTTGGTGATTAACTTGATTTGATGATAGCCTTGGTATATGAGGAATTGAATTAGGTGACATATAGGCTAATTGTTAATGTGTTTATGCAACATGAATTATTTTAATTTGTTTGATGTGTTCACGTTAATTAAATTGTTACTTGAAGTTGTTTATGTATGTATGAATTTGTTTGAATATCTTTGTGTTATGAATTGTGGATTATGGAAGGTTTATAAATTGATTGAAAAGGTTTTAAGGTTCGTTAAAATGAAAAGTTTTCATAATCAAGGCAATTCTTATGTTTTGAATTGATTGAAAGGTTTTGATGATTCAATCAGCCTTAAATTATGCTTTAAAACTTGTTTAATGTTAGGAATTTGTTTGGCAAGTTTTAGAGTTGGTTTGGAGTATTTTTCATGTTATTCTGGACATAAAACGATGGGTTGTTTATCCTTCAACGGCGAGCCTCAAGGGTGCCTTTATACCCCCGTTTCTAGAAGCTATCAACAGCGGGCTATTCTTAGAATAATGACACCGTTGATCAGCCCAGAGAGTGCCGTTGATCAATCAGACTTTAACGGCTAATTTTGGGTTTTCAAACTTAACAAACTTTTAACCTCTCAAATGGCTAGTTTTTATTTCTAACAACTCCAAACCTCTCCCAACACTATATATATCCTTCCTAAACAGATTTAACAAGTTTAGATGCCCTGAAAACAACATTACAAAGATCAATCATTTAATTATTCAAAGCCTTCCTCATTTTCTGTGCAGTTTTATTCAATTCATATTTTAATGTTTTAAATCAGTTTCTTGCACTGTAAATTTTATGTTTCTAGTTTGTTTAAGTATAGAAGAAACTTAGAAAGCTTTCAATTGATTTGTTGATTTATTATTTTGATTGTTTTGAGCTTTCAAAGGTCAACATACCAAAACTGTTAAAACTGTCAAGTTTTCTATACAGCACTTTTGAACATTTCGATTTCTGATTTTAATCAGTTTCTAGGTGTGTAAATTTATTGTTTTGAGTTTGCTTAAGGTCTTAAGATTGTGCTAGTATTTGTTTTTCAATTTTTAAGTGATTATATTGTTTGGTTGAGCTTGATTTGTACAGGTTGCTCAAAACTGTCCAGGTTTGAGCATTCTAGTTTTGTGCTTGATTTTGTTTATTTGATTAATGTGTAAAAATTGTGTTTATAGTGGCGATTGATTGTTAACTGATTGATTAAGGGGATCCATTTGCTCAAGTGTCAATAGTGAAAGCATTATATGGGAAACTATACTAGGCTGTAAGAGAACCCTTATTCACATTCCCACAATATAGAATGGAGAAGCTACCAAAATTTCTCTTGGAGAATAATCAAGTAGGACAACCTTAACTATTCAATAACCTCTAGGTTATAGATATAAGGAACCCTTACCATAGGAGAAATTCAGTTTGGAGGATTTGTTAACTAAGTACATAACTGCATATGAATCTATAATGCAAAATCAAAAGATAAGGATTTAGAATCAAGAAAGTTCACTTAGGAATTTGGAAAATCGAGTGAACAAACTTGCCAAAATTATAAAAGAAAGATGCTAGGGTTATTGCTTAGCACAATTAAGGCTAACTTGAGAGAATGATTTAAAGTAATTTCAGTAAGGAATGGTAAGGAGTTGCAAAAGGTTAAAGAAAAGAAGGAATTGACATATACAAATGCATAAAACTAGTTCAAGAGGTGAGTGAGGAAGGAAGAAAGGAACTAGTTGCATAAGAGGATCATTTTAGTTTATTTGCATATCTAAAAATCAAACTAATAAGACCTATTATACTCTATCTTCGAATATTTAAAGGTAATCAATTGGAAAAGTACTTTAGTAGGTTCATAGAGATTTTCAAGAAATTGCAAATTAATATTCTTTTATAAGGGCATTACCACATATCCCCTTTTATACCAAGTTTCGTAAGGATATTTTTTTAATAAGAAAATATTGGAAGAATATGAGACAATTAAACTAAATGAAGAGCACTTAGTTATACTATTGAAGAAGTTACCACTGAAGTTAAAAAATTCAAAGAGTTTTACTATTCCTTCTATTACTGATAAATTATATGCAGATATAGCTCTAATGGATTTGGGAGAAAGCATTAATCTAATGTCTTTATCTATTTTAAGGAAGTTGAGATTAGTAAAGCAAAAGCCAACAATAGTTCTATTACAGTTGGCATATCATTCAATCACATACCTTACGAGAGTCACAAAAGATGTGCTACTCAAACTTGATAAATTTATCTTTTAAATAGACTTCATAGTGCTATATGCAGAAGAGGATTAGGACATTCCAATCATCCTTGGGAGACTACTCATGAAAGTATTGAGGGTCATTATTGATGTGCAATAAGAGAAGCTTATCTTAGACTTAAAGATGAGAAGTTGATTTTTATGCGATAAAAACATCCATCAACTCTAGATTCTTGTAATTTTATTATTGTATATCATTATGAAGCTAATATAATTTTTGTTTTATTTTCATAATTTTTGGAAAAGGTAATGAAAATATCTTCTGAATGATGATGAATTAGATGATGAGATTTGAGAGGCTTACAAACAATATGAAGCTAGTGTGAAACAAGCAAATTATGCACATCATCAAGCTTACGAACCTATTAAGAGACTAGCCAAGCTATTACTAAATCCCTTTATTAAAGAACCTCTTACACATTATCATACACCTCTTCTTAATCATTTAAAATATGTATTGTTAAATCCATATGTACACTAATTAATTTCTTCTTTTTTGATATAATTATGGAAGAAAAATTGTTAAGAGTGATAAAGGACTATAAGAGAGTATTATGATGAATAATATCATATATTGAAGGTATCATCCCCTC
This sequence comes from Pinacopodium congolense, assembly GCA_028565735.1. Taxonomy (NCBI): domain Eukaryota; kingdom Viridiplantae; phylum Streptophyta; class Magnoliopsida; order Malpighiales; family Erythroxylaceae; genus Pinacopodium; species Pinacopodium congolense. Next base: position 2,765 of record JAOXYD010103491.1, on the reverse strand, counting down.
ATTTTGTATACACAAAATCTTTATGGAGGAGGGAAGTAAATTTTTAGTGCAACCTCTATAATGATTTAAATCACATATGAAAGTAGTAGTAAAACATGAGACGGTTAAGCTTCTTAACACATTTATTATCTACCTTATTTATGATTTTAGTTGGGTGAGTCAGGTTTAAATAGTGCATAAAAAAGGAGGCATTTTTAATGTAAAATAAAAAGAATGAGTTAATAGTCATTAGAAAAGTTACAAGGTAGAAAATATATAGATTATAGAAAATTAAATGATGCTAATATAAAAGATCACTTTCTATTTCCTTTCATTGATCAAATGATTGAGAAATTAGTTGAACATAATTTTTATTGTACCTCTGATGAATATTCATGTTATTTGTAAGTTTTTATAGCATTAGAAGAATTAAAAAATACCACTTTTACATGTCTATATGATATCTTTGCATGTAGATTCATGCTTTTTGGGTTATATAATGTTCTAACTACATCTTAATGTTGTATGATGATTATTTTCTCTGACATAATAGAAACATTGAAAATTCTATAAATGATGTCTCTGTTTGTAGTACATCATTTGATAGATTTTTAGCTAACTTAAAAAAGGTGTTAAGGAGATGAGAGGAGATAAATAATTGACTTTATCGATGTTTTATTAAAGACATTACAAAAATCGCTAAACTATTATCTAAATCACTTATGAAAAATGTCGTGTTTAATTTGATAATGAATGTATGAAATCTTTTCAATTTTAAAGGAAAATTTTATAAGTGTACCTATTATTTTATCTCTTAATTTACCTCTTCCATTTGAGCTAATATGTCATGCAAGTGACTTTGTAATTAGAGTTATTTTAGGATAACAAAAAGGTAAGATTGTTCATCCCATTTTTTATGCAAATGGAACCTTAAATGAAGCTTAACAAAATTACACTACTACTAAAAAGGAAATGTTGGTGGGGGTACTTTATTTTGATAAATTTAGATCATACTTGATTTTATCTAAAGTATTGGTCTATACAAACCATATTACTCTTAAATATTTAATAAATAACAAGTGTCAAAACTAAGATTGAATCGATAGGTTTTAGAGTTCCAAAATTTCATATTGAGATAAAGGATAAAAAGAGAGAAGAAAATTTTATATCTAACCATTTATTAAGGTTAGATGGAAAATCAATGGAGAAAAGTTCAGAAAAAGACATTATGGAGTAATTTCCAGAAGAACAACTAACAATAATGTCAGTTATTCCTTATTATGCGGATTTCGTTAACTATTTGGTTGGTAATATCCTTTCCCCTATTTTTCCTTACCAATAAAGTGAGAAGTTCTCATTAAAAAAAAAGCATTATCTTTAGGATGATTCTTTTCTGTACAAGAGATTTGTGTGGATGGAATTATGATAAGGTGTGTACCTAATGAGGAATTATTCTCTATTTTTCATCATTATCATTCTAAGGAAGTAAGTAACTTTATTGGTTAACTATAAACTCTTTTAAGGTCTTAGAATGTGATCTTTATTGACCTACCTTACTTAGAGACATATATAATTTTATAAAATCTTGTCATAGATGTTAAATTGTCAATAATATTTCTAGGAGACATGGCACTTCGTTAACTAACTAATGCTATTGGGTTATTAACTTCAGAGGATCATTTCCTAATTCATATTTAATTAATATATTTTGGTAGCAGCAAATTATGATAATAAGTAGGGAGAGAAAAAAAAACCTTGCCTACCAGGAAGGCTAAGGGTGCAGTTAACTTCTAAAAGAAAAATATTTTTATAGGATTTAGGATAGTTAAAGATATAATAAGTGGTAGGAGCTCACTTTTTCATAGCAAACAATTTGACACTTTATTAGCTAAGTATGGTATTATCCATAAAGTTGCTACATCTTACCATGGTCAAACTAGTTGTCAAATTGAGGTATCTAATAGAGAGATAAAAAAAATCTTAAAAATGAATATTAGTTATTTTAAGTGAGATTGAACACTAAAGTTAGATGGGACGTATTTTAGGCGTATACAACTACTTTTAAGACTTCCATAGGCATATCATCTTTCAAGATAGTGTATGGTAAAGCTTACCATTTACTAATGGAACTAGAGTATAGAGCTTAATGGGAGACAAAAGTTTTAAATTTTTATTTACAAAGTTTTGTGAAAAGAGGCTTATGCAGCTTAATAAGTTGCAGGAGTTTAAGATTGAGGCATATTACAACTCAAGGCTTTATAAGAATGAGATAAGTGATAACATGACAAGTAGCTCTTATACCGAGAATTTAAAGTAGCGGACAAGGTGTTTCTTTATAATTCTCGATTACAACTCTTTCTTACGAAGTTAAAATCCAGGTGATATGATCCATTTGAGGTCATTCAAGTTTACTCATTTAGAGTTTTATAGGTGAAATACGAGCAAGATAAAGGATAAAGTGCACTTGACTAAATAAGATGAAGCATAAAATGCACTTGTCCAATGTAATGGTTAATCAATGAATGAAATTAAGGCATGATAGAGCATTGAACGCACATGCTAGTTAAGCTACTCTTGAAAGGTTTTCCATGATTATTTGCATTGGTTTCTTAAGATTTAGTGTTATATATAAAGGGTAACTTTGCCATGCATTACAACCATATGTATTAAACCATGATTAAAATTGAATTAGAAGGTGCTAGCTGTCTGTAGTTTCATTAATTTAGTGATAAGGTGCCTAATTATCTTTTTACTATCTTTAAATTATATCGTTATGAGTATTTGTG